>PVKU01003707.1:0-169594 GCA_004027475.1 Anoura caudifer
AAATTCTGAGGTTCTTAATGTGACTTGGTATTTCTGGTGACCAGCACCCATTCAAGACCCACCCAGGATCCCAGGGCCAGAGACCGATATAAATCTATATCATATTTCACAGAGACTGTGCTCATTTTAGTCACATAGGAACCCAGCTTCACAGCGCAGCCACTATCTCTCAAGAAGCATTGTCAGTTGTCCTCACAGAAGTAAAGCAACTTTGGGATTTTGTCTTACCCAGCCCTTAAAGGCCATAGCTCAGAAGTGACAGATGTTCATAAATCTTGCTTACAAATCTTTGGCCATAGTCATGTAGCCAACTGGAAAGGACCAGGTAGTAAAATCTGAGCATGCGCCTGGAAGGAGCAGAGAGCTGAATTATCAGTGAACAGTAGTAAATAACAGTCACAATTAGCACAGTAGGAATCAAAGAACTCTAGGTAGCCATTGAGAGTACTGATACTGTGATTGAATTTGGATAGTTTGAAAGTCTGGTGATCATCAAATATATGTTAGTGCACTGGGCAAATTAGGAAAGTTTCAGTAAAAAGAAATTACTAAATGGTATGGAGAGTGCATTTAAAGATGTTCAACATCATTGGCTGTTATGACGACACTCTCATATGATTGCTTCTGTTCTATAATACTTAACTTTGCCAAGTGATTATTTTCTTCTCCTTTGGTACTAATCACACTTCATAAAACCCCTAGTAAGAACTTCTAAGTTCCAAAGTAATTTTTGTTTGAACTTGAGAAATCTCTATATCCTCAAAGTAGCAGTTAACAATGGGGAACATGGCTTGTAAACCAGTGGAGAATGAATTAAAAAGTATGTATATTGGAACAAATTGTTCTGCAAGACAATGGGGAAAGAATAAAATATGCATGGTCAAAGTGAATTTGAGAAATACTAGACAAAACAAAGTTTAGCAGAACTTCTCAGCCTTTAAAATGCTGGTATCTTTGGCATTCCCCATCAGAATAATGCAATATGCAGCATTTTTTAAACTTAGGTGACTTTGCCCTGAGTGGTGTGGCGCTGGTGGTTGGCCATCATCCCACAAAGCAAAAGGTTGCCAGTTTGATTCCTGGTCAGGGTACATGCCTGGGTTTTGGGTTTGGTGTCCAGATAGAGTGCTTATGAGAGGCAACCAGTTGATGTTTCCTTTTTAGATGTTTTTCTTCCCCGCTTTGCCCTCTCTAAAAATAAGGAAATCTAAAGTCATTAAACAAAGCCTTATGTGACATGGCCTTAAAAAAAAAAAAAAAAAAAAAAACAACTTGATTAGCATCTTGAGGGATCAGTGTCAGAAGAACACACTCTTTTAAGAAGTATTTTGAGAGTCATTTATCAGAGCATGCTGTTGGGCTGTCTAACATTGCTTAGATTACAGAGGACACAGAGAAGAGCCATGAGGTATCATTTGGTTTATAATTTATATTTGGAAATGGGCAAATTGAGTCTCAGAGAAATTAAATTACTTACCTCTGCTCATATTGCTAGTTTTATGTTTAATTTTTGCCAGTTGCACATACATGACAATAGTACTAAAGTTATTGTACTGCTCTGAGTATAACTTCCTATGTATTCATCCATATAACTGGCTATGATGGGATTTGAATCCAGAACTTCTGTCTCTGCAGCCTCTATAACAGAGAAATTTTAGGATTGATTAATGTGAGTTTCTATAAGACTTGATGACTCAAGGAAACTTACTAGTAACGTAACTAGTTACTAGTTACTAGAAACTTACTAGTAACTAGTCTCTTTTATAAGAAGAGGTCTTGTTTCCTGTTTCCCAGAGAATGTGTCAGGAGCAATTACAGTTATGTGAATATCCTCTTATATTAGGCCTAAACCTTGTATCTTTGTGAAAAGAAATTCAGTAATCCAAGAGAAAATAATTGTGTTTCTTAGAGAATTTCTCTAGTATCTCTGTAACTGCATTTGTTCTAAATTATAGATTGTAGCCATATTTACAATGCTTTATTAGATAGATGAAAATATAAGCTTCTTTCCATAATAATTCCTATTTAGTATGATTTATAAAATTATTGTTACTATGTTTGAATGGTAACCTGGATGTTTCTGGCCTCCCTAAATGAGCATGGACTCCATTCCTGTATTCCTTAAGGGACCTCCAGTAATAAGGAAGAATTGACCTGATTTTTTTTTTCCTGTTGCATACCATTTCCCTTTTTGAAAGATCCCAAAGCACCTTATAAATGGGAGGATGATATCATCTGTCTGGAGAACTAAATGCATTAAGTCAGATGTATTATAAAATAGGTAAGTATTAGAAAAGATAAAGATTATCTACTTTTACCTATAGAAGAATGTATGAAACTATTGGCTGATGTCTGCATCCATAAGCAGTTTATGTACAAGACCTTTGTGAATCATATAATTAAATTAGGTTTAGGTAATGTGTCAGGACAAATGTATTCTATGTGGCATTTACCTGTCCACTTGCTTGCCTGCTTGTCCCTTTTTTTTTTTTTTTTGAAAAAGAAAACAGCTTTACTTTTTCTGATCGTAAAATAATTTTTGCTCATTGTTAAGATACTCAAGCAACACTGGAAAAGTATAAAGGAAAAAAAAACAACTTTCACCTAAATTCCCACAACTCAAAGATAACTACTCTTCCAGAGAGTGGTAAACAGTTACATGTATGCATTATTTTTCTAAATCAGTTAAATGTTCTGTTATATAGCTTAATAATAAATTATGGGCATCTTTCCATGAGTGCAAATGTGGCTCCATGTCATCATATTTATTTGGCTGTGTAATATTTCCGGTTTCCTTTTTCATCAGTTTTATGGTATACTGAACATTTATTTGCTTTAATCACAAATATTTCTTTAGTTCCTTTATGCATTTTGGAGAGGCTTACTTTAAAATATAGCATTGTTCTCAACTGGAAGTTAAATTCATTCATCCAATAATTATTTATTCAGTGGTTACTATGTTTTAGTCACTATTTAAGGAACTTAGAATATGTCTATTTCCCTTAGAATATGCTTGTTGCCCTTGAGTTTATATTCTGGTGGAAGATAAGTAACATTATAGAAATTTTTAAATAGGCGAACAAAGACATCGCTGCCTAGATTTCACGAGGGAGACCAAAGAAGCTATCATTGTGGCTATTTTATTAGAGAATGGATTAAAGGCCAGAGTCCTCTGTATGTGTCTAAGAAGTTAACACATACATTGTTTTCAGCATCTACATCTTGTTTCTAGTTATCAGAGCCATGCTTTATTTTAAAGTGGCAGATTTATTTGTAATTTTGCTTTAATATAGCATAATATTTCTCCTCTGCCTAAGAATTTAAAAAATTTCAGAAAGGTCAGTTACTTTTCTTGAAAAATATCAGTATTCCTGCTTGCAGTGTTTTGGTGATTTCCATATGATACCTCAATACTTAATTTGCTGACTTTATGATTAGGTCACTGAATGTTTTGTCTTACTTGTTTTTTCCCTTACAGGTGAATGATTTTTATGGTTATATTTGGTAACTGTAAGACATACCATCTACATGTAATTACAAAGTAATTATAGTGGCAAATCTAAGATCCTGAAATCATTATAAAGATCTTTTATAATTTTTCTCAGTGAGCAGTTCACAAAAACATCACCGTGAAAAAATTTCAAAGCAAGCTCAAGAAATGTAGTTTAACAATCATACAAGTGATTGATGTCTGTAGGACCTTTCACCTGAGATGTGTTCTTGGTCCTACTGATGTAGTTAAAAAAAAATCAATTATTTTGGTAGAAAAGAAGACATGGATAATATATTTACACAATATATGTTGCTGGTGGTAATAGCTGTTCAATAGTTAAACTAAGACTCTAAAAACAAAATGTAATAGGCTATAATATTGGGTCCAAGTCAATTATGATAATAATTGCCAGTGTTTTTTATATGCCTCCTATGCCCTAGGCACTTTGTATGAATTTTTCTATTTAATTTTTACAACATTCTATGAGGTAGGTACTGTTATTATATCCATTTCTTAAGAAAATAGATATAACTAGAGATGATACAAAGTAGAGATGATACATTGATTTTATTAAATTTTCAATCTAAGGTCATACATTTACTTTTTTAAGAGAGCAAGAGAGATTTGGGGAAGGGAGGGAGAGGGAGAGGGAGAGGGACATTGATGTGAGAGAGATACATCAATCAGTTGTCTCTCATATGCAGCCGGCCAGGGATCCAGCATGCAGCCCAGGCATGTGCCCTGACCAGGAATCGAGCTGGTGACCTTTTGCTTTGTAGGATGACGCCCAGCCAACAGAGCCACAGTGGTCAGGGCCATGCATTTATATTTAAAAAATAGATGTGTTCAATTTCTGGTCATGTGGTAGATTGAATGTACAGAGAAAATTCCTCTGGTACAGAACACTTAAAATGCTGGCTGTAAGTGACTTAATTTCCAAAACATAACTGAGCTGGTAGGAAAGTGAGGGAACTATGGCTAAGAAAGAAGGACAGATAGAGAGTGATTCTACAAATACAAGAACTGGCATTTGTTCGAGGGGCTCCGGGGTGGGGGTATCGGCCAATCTTTGTGACCTAGATTGTAGGTTTTAAAGAGCCATGTGCAGCTTAAGAGACAAAAATCAGAGATCTTCACATAAAACCAGAACCCTTAAAAGGGGTCTACTCTGAGAATGAGCTTGCTCTGCCCTAGGGGCCTGAGAATTCTTAATTATAACCTACATTCAGTTGATTTAGGGATGGAATTAACGTTGTCTGCGCGTCTCAAAAAAAGTCCAAGGTGAATATTTAGTTTGAAGTGAGTTATTAGTGTTCCTAGGCTTCTATAAAATGTGTATCTTTTCTGAAAGAAAACTCTTTACACATGAGTGACATGAATTCACACAGATGCAATTTTGAGGGACATGGGCTCACAATTTAAAAAAGTATCTGGGTAAAAATGCCACCATGATTATGAGTTAGCAAAAGCATGAAACTGCAGAATCAAGCTCGCAAAGACTGAAGATAGTAGTGTGATCAGATATGGCAAATAAAATAACTACTTAAAGAAGTTAAAGGTTGAAAGAACAAGACACCATTAAATTTAATAAGACAAATGTGGGAAAAAAAGAAAATTCTTAGATTAGACATGGCTTAAGGGGAGTTAGAGAAACAGAAGATGGATATGAAGAAATTACTCAGAAGCACCTGAGATATTGCTAATACAGCCCCAGATGTGTAAAAATTAAAATGTCTTAAAATAACAAGTTTTGATGAAGATGTGGAGCAACAGGAATTTTTATTTATGTATGTGTTAATAGGCATAGTCAGTTTGGAAAATAGTTTGTCCTTACTTAGTAAAATTGAAAATGTGTATATATACCCTATAACCCAGCAATTCTACTTCTAGGTACAATGTCTTGAAAACTCACATATATACTTGAGGCTTTTCACAGGTTGTTTAAAACGTTGTGTAAACAATAGCTAAGAACTGGAAACAACTCGACTGTCATCAATAATAAAATAGATAAGTAAATTACAGTTTATGCTGATGATTGAATACCACACGGCAGTGAATATGAATGAACTTTTGCTACATTCAAGAACATAGGTGAATATTACACACATGATGTTGAGCAAAAGAAGGAATTCATAAAAGAAAACAGTATCATCCCGTTTATGTAAAAATTCAGAAACAAAGAGAACATAACTATAGTGTTAGGGCTATAGAGATGATAATATTATTTTTAAAAAGTAAGAGTGCTAAAAAAACAGCTAACATGTTACCACAGAAGTCAGAATAGTGATCATTTCTAGAACAAAGCTTCCATGAGGTTAGCTCCTGGCCACATGTGTCTCATGGAGTACTTGAAATGTGATTTCTTTGAATTGAGATGTACTATAAGTTTAAAATACATTTTAGATTTCAAAGACTTAGTACTTTAAGAAGAATATTAATAAAATTTTATATGATTACATGTTACAGTTGATAATATTTAGATAAATGGTTAATTAAAATTAACATCACCAGTTTTTTTTCACTTTTCAAATATGTAGCTACTAGAAAATTTAAAATTTCATATGAGACTTTTATTACATTTATGTCAGATGGAACTGCTTTAGAGGCTGAGAATGGAGTTGAGATTGGTATGGGGCATAGGGTTGCTTCTGGGAAGGTGGCAAAGTTATATTTCTTGACCTGGGGTGGTGATCATGGATGTTGCTATAAAATTAATTATTCATTTACCTGTATATCTCTCTGTATAAAGTGTCTCTCTTGTGTAAAGATGCATCTTTCTGTGTATATACCTTAAAATTTTTTAAAGTGCTTCTAAAATATTGATATTAGTGGACTTTATGGGGTAATCATTTTAAAAGTTGAAGTAGATTATGTAGCTTTTAGACTTGTAAAGGAAGAAGCATGGAATGTAAGGAACAGAAAAAAATTACAACAGTTCATTCAGTACAAAGAAGTTAAGGAAGGAGAAAAATAGAACAGATAGAAATCAAAATGATTTGGGAGACATAACTCTAATGTATCTTACGATACATGTAAAGCACTTGAAAAGATTAAAGATTAAAATATAAAAAAGTAAAAATAAAAGGTAAAGATTACGAGAGAGTACTAAACAAAAACGTATCAAATAAACAAATAAGCAAAAACTTACTTATTTACAAGAGACACAACTAATACAAAAGGATACAGAAGACTGAATGTAAAATGATGTAAAAAGATATGCTAACCTACTAACAAAAGGAAAGCTGGATTAGCTATGTGGTAACAGATACACCTGTGAAGGGAAAAAGCATTTCTAGAGATAAAGAGGATCACTATATATTGATAAATGGTTCAATTTGTGAGGAAAATTGAAACAATTCTAAAATTATATACATGTACCTAATAACATACCTTCAAAATATAGAGCAAAATTTGTCAGAACCTCAAGGAGAAATTCACAATTGTGTGAGATTTTAACACTTGCCTATTTGATAATGACAGAATATATAAAAGAATTCTGTAAATATATAGAAAAGTTTAATAATGCAATTAACAAACTTGATTTAGTGGACATGTAGAGAATATATCACCGGCAACTGCAGAATACACATTCTCCTCAGCATACATAGGAATATTTTAAAAAAACATGAATCAAGCTTCAACAAATTGAAAAGAATATCACAAGTATCACATTCTGTTGTGACAAAATAAGTGGTTGGAAATCAACAAAAGATGAAGTAAAATAACTCATACAATATTTGGACATTTAAAATATTTCTGCTCTGGCTGGTGTAGCTCAGTGGATTGAGCGTGGGCCTGTGAGCCAGAGGATCGTGGTTCAATTCCCAGTCAGGGCACATGCCTGGGTTGCAGGTCAGTTCCTGGCAAGGGACACGTAAGAGGCAACTATACATTGATATTTCTCTCTCTCTCTCCCTCTCTCCTTGCCTTCCCCTCTAAAGATAAATAAATTTAAAAAAAGTTTAAAAAAATAAAATATTTCTAATCATTCTCAAGTCAAAGAAGAAATTGTAGAGGAAAGTATAAAATATTTTAAATTGACTTGAAATGATAAAAGTACTAATAAATACTTACGGGATATAAATAAAACTTTATATTAAACTTTTTAGCCTTAAATACTTACATTATAAAATAAAAGCAATGTAAAAGCAATTAGCCAAAATCCAATTATTAATAAAAGTTTAAAAGAACAACTGGATAAATCCAAGGAAAATAGAAAAGATGAATAATAAAACTTTGAAAAATACTTAATGAAACAAGATATGAAAAGCATCAACAAAGCTAAAGTTAGTTGTTTGAAACATTAATAAAATTGACAAACTGCTGGTAAAAGTTGATCAAAAACAAATTTAAAAGAGAAAGGAAGGAAAACAGCAAAACAGAAGCAGCACAAATAAATACTACTGGATTTGAGAAAGATAACAAAAAACATGCAGCAGATATTAAAAAGAGGATGTTATGAATATTTTTGTCAGTACATTAAACCCTTAGGTAAAATGGAATATTAGTAGAAATATACAAATTATCAAAACTTAGTAAAAATTTAGAAAATGTATGTGATCTTACAATCATTAAATAAACTAAATCAGTAATTTAAATTTTTCCATGAAGAAAACATTAGCATCAGACTTCCAGCCAAGATGGAGGCGTAGGTGGACACACTGTGCCTCCTCGCACAACCAAAATTAAGGACAACAAAGATTTAGAAACAATAAAACACCCAGAACTGATAGAAAATTGAACTGTACAGAAGTCCAACAACCATTCATCCAGACTGGTAAGAGGGGCAGAGTCACGGCAGGAAAAAGTGTAGGTTGGCAGACCTGGGTGCACAGGCAGCAGTGGCTGGCAGATCCCAGGAGTGCAGGTGGCTGCTAGCGGACCCTGGGCACAGGGTGGCAGCAGTGCAGACCCAGTGAGACTGCGCAAGGCGGCTGGCTGACCAGGCGGTCCCACGTTCAGGCACAGATAATCCAGGCGAAGGGGAAGTGGCGGAAGGGACTGAAATCTGAGAGAGAGTGGAGCAAGTGCAATTGTTCCTTCTTGGACCCTGCCCCCACATACAGCATCACTACCCAGCCATGTGGGTTGCCCCACCCTGGTGAACACCTAAGGCTCCGCCCCTCACTATGTAACAGCTGCGACCAGACCCCCCCCCAAAAAAAAGGCTCAAACCGGAGAACAAATCAAAGCCCCAGAGCCAATTCATCTAAGTGACCAAAAGATAGCCAACCTATCAGATGCACAGTTCAAAGCCCTGGTGATCAGGATGCTCACAGAATTGGTTGATTTTGCTCACAAATTAGATGAACAGATCAAGGCTACAATAAGTGAAATGAAGGAAGACACACAGGGAACCAGTAGAGATGGGAGGAAAACTGGAACTCAGATCAATGGAGTGGACCAGAAGGAAGAAATAAACAACCAAACAGAAAAGAATGAAGAAGCAAGAATTCAAAAAACTGAAGAGAGGCTTAGGAACCTCCAGGACATCTTTAAACATCCGAACATCCGAATTATAGGGGTACCGGAAGGGGAAGAGGAAGAGCACCAAGTGGAAAACTTATCTGAACAAATAATAAGGGAGAATTTCCCCAATCTGTCAAAGGAAATAGACTTCCAGGAAGTCCAGGAAGCTCAGAGAGTCCCAAAGAAGGTGGACCCAAGGAGGAACACAGCAAGGCACATCATAATTACATTAGCCAAGATTAAAATGAAGGAGAGAATTCTAGAAGCAGCAAGGGATAAAGGCAGAGTCACTTACAAAGGAGTTCCCATCAGACTGTCAGCTGATTTCTCAAAAGAGACCTTGCAGGCAAGAAGGGGCTGGAAAGAGGTATTCCAAGTCATGAAAGTCAAGGACCTACATCCAAGATTGCTCTATCCAGCAAAGCTGTCATTTAGAATGGAAGGGAAGATAAAGTGCTTCTCAGATAAGGTCAAGTTCAAGGAGTTGATCATCACCAAGCCCTTATTATATGAAATGTTAAAGGGACTTATCTAAGAAAAAGGAGATAAAAATATGACAGTGAAAAGACAGCAAACTCACAGATATTAACAACCACACCTAAAATAAAAGCAAACTAAGCAAACAAGTAGACCAGGAGCAGAAACAAAGAAATGGAGATCACATGGAGGGTTAGCAACAGGGGAGTGGGAGGAGGAGAGAGGGGAAAATGTACAGAGAATAAGTAGCATAGATGGTGGGTAGAAAATAGACAGGGGAGGGCAAGAATAGTGTGGGAAAAGTAGAAGCTAAAGAACTTATGACACATGGACATGAACTAAAAGAGGGGGAATGTGGGTGGGGTATGTGCAGGGTGGAGGGCAATGATGGAAAAATGGGACAACTGTAATAGCATAATCAATAAAATATATTTTAAAAGAAAACGGTATCATCGGAGGGTTTTATCACTAAGTTCTAAATGTTCAAGGAATGGATGAGTTCAATCTTATTGAAATTATTTGGTATTACAAACAGAAGTATAGCCTTGAACTAATTGTATAAAAATTAGTTATATAGTTGTGATAATGAAATGAACTGGTACCAGTACAAGAGAGGAAAATTAAAGACCAATGTCATTTATAAATATAGATAGAAAAATTCTAAGCAAAATGTTGCCACCCTGAGTCCTACAATGCATAGACATATACTGTGCGTCAAGACCAAGTTGAGCTTATGTCATTGGGTTATCAGCAGTAGGGTATAGAACACTTGAACAACACTGCCAACCAGCTTGACCTCATTGACATTTTCCTCTGGCCGGTAACAGCAGAGTATGTATTCTTTTTTTTTTTTCAAACCCTTACCTGAGGACATGGTTATTGACTTCAGAGAGAGAGGAAAGGAGGGAGAAAGAGGGAGAGAAACATTGATGTAGAAGAGAAACATTGATTTCTTGCCTCTCATGCACCTTGACCAGGGACTGAACCTGCAACCCAGGCATGTGCTCTGACTGCGCATTGAACCCTTGTCCTTCACTTCACAGGATGATGCTCCAACGAGCTGAGTCACACTGACCAGGGCAATATGCATTCTTTTCAAGTACACATGGAACATTCACCAAAATAGAATGCATAAAATGAATCTTAATTAATTGAAATGTCTGAGTGTTGGCAAGAATGTTGAGCAACAGGAACTCTCACATATTGTTTAGAGGTAATGTAAATTGGTACAACATTAGAAAATAATTTGTCAATATCTAGTAAAATTGAAGATTGGCATGTAATATAAATGAACAACTTTATTCTTAGGTGTATATCCTTGAGAAAAGCTTACACATGTGTATCTAGAAACATGTATTTGAATGTACGTAACAGCTTTGTTTATATTAGAGTAAGGGAGAAATAACTGCCTTAAAATCTGTCAGTTGTTTAGTGAATTATATAAATTGTTTTACATTCATTCATTCATTCAGTCAGTCAAGTATGATGCAGTTGTAAAGTAATATGGATGAGTACTGTTTTTAAAAAGCAAGTAACAGGAGATTTCTGCTTCTAAGACCCAGAGTATCTCTCTGGCCAATGCATTAATTTCTCTGTGGTACACAGACCTCCTAGGTTTTAGTGTATAGATATATGTAACAGATACGAGGGGCGACCCCCAAAAAACTGGAAATATTTTCTGGAGGATGGGCCCCTTGTATTACAGGTTTCCCCAGCTAGGTAAGTGTTCTATGAACCCATCTGTATCACTGTGTGAGCTGGTGGTGTTGTGAGAGGTTGTGTTTGGCTTCAGTGAATTTCTTTCAATGACTCTTTCAATGCATTTGCCCATTTCATGATGGTTGATTTATGAGCACCCCTGCCTACACCACGCTGAGTATTCAGCAATTGTTGACTAAAAATGGTATGACCCCTGTGCTCCTTCCTCCCTGTTCACTCATTCTTGCCCAGAGCGACTTTTTATTGTTTACCTGAATAAAACAAGTTCTCAAAGGGAAACATTTTGCCGATTTGGAAGAGGTAAAACAAAAAATAGCAGAAACACTAAAAGGCATCAAAATCAACAAGTTCAAAAACTGTTTTGAACAGTGGAAAAAACATCTTGTTTGGTGTATTGCATCAAATGGAGAGTACTTTGAAGGTGATTGAACATATAAGTTTGAACATATAAGAATAAATACATAGTTTTTTATAAACAAATTCTGGCTTTTGCCCAGAACCAGTCTGCATTCTCAGTCACCTTGTTTTTCGGTGCATATTTTTGTTTTATAATTAGGATCCCTTATTTTTATAATATTGTGGGGGTTTCTTTATGAGTACTACAATGTAAGTACTTTCCATGTTAGCAGTTTTTAATAAATAATTTTATTGATTATGTGATATCTTATTGAGTGACTATATTGTTGCTTTCTTATACATTTCCATATTCTAGATATTTCAGTTACCTTTGACTTTTCAGTATTATAAATAATGTTATACTAAATATCTTTGTGAATAAGGATGGTTTTTCTTTTCTTTCCTTTTTTTGTTTTTTTTTTTGAATACTTAATAGGATCGATCTAGTTAGAGAACAGGTACAGAAATGGATTTGACAAAGTTTGGCATTTGAGGGGTACTTAGTAAATGATTTTTGAAATCATTTTAGATCTGGTATAACCTTAACACATGCATACCCTCAAAGGAGACTGAGATAGATCTAAGCTCAAAGAAGACAGTGATGTGATGTGTCTGTCAAAATTTGGTAATTTTGATTTTTGTTAATAGAACCAGAAAGCCTACCCTAGAGGAAGTAATATTTCCATTTTGATCTAAATTCTTACTTTGTTTATTTCTGATCATTAAATATATTTCCCTAAACAAGAACAAAGGAAGTAACAATCCTAATGTATTTTATGCATGTCAGGTGTTTGGAAGTATTACGTTGGGTACTAAGGACCCATGTTCCAAGATGGATTTTGAAAATAGTGTGCTCAGAATACCCCTTAGAATGTAAAAGGCACGATGAGACAAAAAATATGGTCCAAATGAAAGAACAGATCAAAGCTCTAAAAGTAGAAATAAGCAATGAAGAGATAGCCAGCCTGTAGATGCAGAGTTCAAAACATTGGTAATCAGGATGCTCACAGAAATGGTTGAGTATGATCGCAAAATAGAGGAAGAAGTGAAGGCTATGCAAAGTGAAATAAAGCAAAATATACAGGGAACTAACAGTGAGGGGAAGGAAACCAGGACTCAAATCAACGATTTGGAACAGAAGGAAGACGTAAACATTCTACTGGGACAGAATGAAAAAACAAGAATTCAAAAAAATGAGGAGTGGCTTAGGAACCTCTGGGAGGAACCTCTGGGACAACTTTGAAAGGAGAATAGGAAGAGGAACAATGAAAACTTATTTGCAAAAAAACTTATTTAGAAATTCAGTTTAGAGACTCAGGGAAGGCTTAGTTTTTACTCTTCCATTGCAAGACCTTTCTGTTGTAGTCAGACTGTTTTTTTTTTTTTTTTTTTTGTCCCCAAGGATGCTTGATTAACTACTTCCTTCTGGTGAGATTTATTTATGTTTTTCTAATACCAAAATGTTCTCCTTATACCATTTTTTAAGTACTGTTATTTCACAACAGGTCACATTTCATTTCTTCCTTTACTCTATATATAATGCACCCCTTTTAGGATACCTTTTCCTGAATCAGAAAACTTATTTTTGTATCACACTTCCTTTTATTTATGTGCCACTTATTTTATTATCTAACAATAGCAATTATTTGTTTAAGAATGGAGTTAAAGAATACATTATTATTGTTTACTAGTCTGTATTGCAACTACATTATATTTAAATTTGATGTTGCTCTTTTACCTTTTATATGTGCATGCCTGTCCTTCTAGTGAGATTATAGACAGCTTGAAGACATGTCATATCATTCATATTTCCCTGTGCCCCAGGGACTTGTACACAACTCCTGTGTGATTGGCATATAGAAGAGTTTTAATAACATTTTTGAATGAATGCATATTGACTTTAAAAACTAAGTAATCAAGGTGATGTAATAAGCAAACCTTCCATACTTGACCGTGCAAGATTGTTTTCTCATTACAAAGTAAGCTTTCTCTGATTTCAGTCAACCCCTTTCTTTGCCTGTTTAAGGCAAATGTGTTTGGGGTTCCATTTTCAGCTCAATATGACTTTCCAGTACTTTTCCTAGGTCTGAGGATTGTAAGTCATTGTAGTATTTTCTTCCATGGCAGACAGTGGCGTTACTTCTTTGGTGTGTATGTTGAGGAACTACATAAATATGTTAAAATAGAGAAATTAAATTATTTCTAAGTATAACTCATAAAAATCTCTCATTTTTTCAGTTTTCTCTTTACTAATATATTCTTTTATATATATCTCCCTTGCTTTCAAAGTGGAATCTTCTTTTATTTCCATATTTTGTTTTTACATATCATGCTCCAGAGCATTTACAGAATCTGGAACAGTCTTTCCATCTTTACATCACAATCCTAGTTGTGGCCTTACATTGCATTTGCTCTTTCAGATCATCATTTTTCCCATCATCATTGAAACAACTACTCTTATACACCTATTATGTGTAGGGAATGGTACTGGGCAGTTTGCTGTCTTAAAGATTCATCTTCAGTTTGACTAGATGTGAAAATGGCTCTTCATTGTTTGCTTTTTTTCTATCCTCACCGATGCTTTGAACCATAAATTGCCTTGCTTAGAGTTCATCATCATCATAACCCAACTGCAGCTGACTCGTTAGCAGCTTTATATTCCATTCAGTGGTGATGATTGTTTCTTGGTTACTAGTATGAGAGAAAAGCACAGGGAAAATAGACAACTATAGTAACTCTACTGATTTTGCCACTATTATTGCAAATTGTTTGTGATATGTGGAAATGGACTCTCTTTTATCAATGGTTGACTATCAGTTCCTTTTTCTGGAGAGAAGTCATTAGTTAACGCAGCTCAAAGATTTGTCTGAGAAGAACAGCACATCAGTTAGAATGCTAATTCACTCAACTGGCAGCAAGCACAGTGAAATGACAGCTTGGAGGGGGGTAAGAGGAGTGTCTGAAAATGGCAGCAGATTGGTATTTCAAAAGGGGAGGGAAATTTCATAATGATGAATAAGAAAGATGACATTTGGTGCTCACATTTAACTTGCATTGGATGTCCATATAAGGGTCAGTATGCATAACCTCTCTTGATTAGGCCTCCGGCTGCCCAGCAGCTGACTGGGTGTATACCCTTCAGACTGTAACCAAAAGAAAGGCCTAGATAATTAGGCCAAGTTGAACTGCAGGAGGTAGCCAGCTTCTCTGCTGCCTTTTGTATATTCATGACCCAGCTTGATTGATGGAAGGACAGTGTTTGGTGACACTGTCATTTGCAAGTTGAAAGGTAGACTACAGGCTGGAGCCAAGATCAGATGTGCTTTAAAGAGTCCTACAATAAACTCATTTGGATGCTGATGATGTTCACGTATGCATTTCTTTGTTTCTTACTGTTTCTTATGGACATCTGTTAATTTGTAGAAATTAGCTTGGTTATTTACAGTTAAAACCTCACACTAGGTTACAGGACAGTTTTGTTTAAAAAGTTTCACAAAGTTGCTAGTGATGTATAATGTGTGATACTGGTTCTAAGTGTTTTATGTTACATTTTCACTTCTTATGTAGGAATTTAAAATTTATTTCTTGAATTGATGTACTAACACTAGAAGCCAGCAACTTTTTTTGCCAGGAAAAAAGTTAAATAAAATTTTTCTCATATTTCACATATTTCAGAAATCTTAAGCATTGCTGTCCAAAAGTTTTCCAGAGACTATTGCTTTTCTAAGGCTATTCCATTCTTCATCAGAAGAGGTATGAATATCTAAGGTTCACTTTTATGGTGCATATAAAAGGTCTGTTATTCATTCCAAATGTTTTTCTTTTTACCCAGAGTTGGTTAATTCCAGACTTGGCAAATGAGTTAAAAATACTAAAGGAAGTTGGAATCCTAGAACAGAAACTTGAGGTTAACCTAAGGAGCATCTTCAAAATACAGAACCAAAGTTATGAGTTACTAGGAAAATAAACACCATATTCTGTTGATTAAAAGGACATAAAGAAAGGGAAGGAAAGATGAAGGATTTTTGATGTACCTGTTTTACGAATATTAAGCTACCACTTAAACAGATCTTTTAAAAACACTGCATAGATATGA
This sequence comes from Anoura caudifer, assembly GCA_004027475.1. Lineage (NCBI taxonomy): Eukaryota > Metazoa > Chordata > Mammalia > Chiroptera > Phyllostomidae > Anoura > Anoura caudifer. The sequence goes on from PVKU01003707.1 coordinate 15,651, forward strand.
CATGCATTTTTCTATTTTATTTTTTAATATTGCCATTATTAATTACATTGATGCTTTTAGAAGATAGGGTTGTTCTTTTAAGCTAAATAATCATAAACCTGAAAATTATTTGAATACTTTCTTTGAAAAGTCCTTAGATATATATTTTAAATGTTACTTAACTTTTGTTACAGATGTAAAAGCTAGAAAGTACTGTATAAATGTAAGTAGTAGTAGTAACAGCTGCTGTTGTTTTCATAAGTATTATTAACAGCTAATCCCAGGTAGTGGTAATAGATGAAGTAGTGTGCCCATTATATTTTTGTCAACTAAATATGACTTATCAGATATAAAACTTAAAAAAAAAATAAAAGCAGAATAGCAAAAAAAAAAAAAGGTCTTTACCACTTCTTTCAGTTACTTTCCATATTAATTATCTGCCTTTGCTCCTCCCCAATAGATGCTGGAAAAGGCAGTGATTCCAACTGACAGTAATGTTTTTGTAAAGAAGGTTCTAGAGGGTGTCGAAAACACACTCTGATCATTATAGAAATCATGCATACTCATTTTAAAGTAATTTCAGTTTTATATGACATTTGAGATAAGCATCTGAAATGTAGTATCCTAAAGCTGTCTGAAATAGTATTTAAAAACTCTTTGCTGTAATTGGTGGTAATTATTTCTAAATCAGACAGTTATTTTTTAGCAGAAAAACATTAATGTATACAAAATGTTAATGAAAGTGTCATTTTTCTACTTAAGTCACATCTCAGGATTTTCAAATACTGATTTTGTTTTAGGTATTTCTTACTAGAAATTAAAAGCAAGGTGTATTTTTTTTTCTGTGGAAAAAGGTAGAAATTAAAAAATGTCCTATTAAGAGAAACAGTTCCAGGAATTTTCAAAAAGGAGAGCTGTGCCTTCTTAATCTTAATTCCAATGTATTATGGGCTTTTTTTGTTTTTGTTTTTGCTACAGAGCAATATTCTTAATGTCTTTTCAGAAACTTAAATGTGTCACTTTGTCAGGAAATTCTGGGTCTTTCCACTGATAAAGTAAACTTGACACTTGTTCCATGAAGGCATCTTCTCCCTGCTTATCAGCTCTTCAATTTATGGCTGTGCTTTGAAATTTGTGCCTGTGATTCCCATCTTTATATTTACTCCAATTAACACATAAACCCTAATTAGCTAGATCAAGGGACTTGGGAGTCCATAAATGGAAAGTGACATGGCAGAGCTTGGCAGCTGGCATCAAGGCAAGGTGACAAAAATAGGGAAGTATCAATTAGATGACACTGATGGCAAAACTGTGTGCTGGGATGGTAGATTATAATGGTTCCCTGTGTCCCTGACTGCTGACTTCAGTACAGGGACATAGGAATTGGTGAAATGGTAGCTAAGTTAAAGTTTTGAACTTTAGGTAAATTTAAAACTCAATGATGATAAAACTTGAATAGCATTTTAATTCTTCTTCATATCATTATCACTAGCATCAATTACACATTTCTACCAAAATAAATTTTTTGTGAATTTCCCCACAGTATGACTTAGTGTCCAGTTTTACAAATTATTACATAAATATATAGCAGTTCTTATTTGAGTAGGAATGCAAGAGTCCAGAATTATATATAAATCCTCATGAGCCTTAATCTCCTATTCTAAATTTTTAGGGGAGAGATTATCTAAATGAGTGGATTTGGGAGTATCCATGATAACCATTAAGTATTAACTAAGTTCCAGACTGCAGTTTTGAATTACATATAAACAGTTGATCCTGTAACAACATGGGTTTAGGCTGCATGGATCCACTTATAACAGGATTTTTAAATAAATGAGTACAGTATTATAGGTGTATTTTCTAAATAACATTTTCATTTTTCTAGTTTAGTTTATTATAAATAAATTAAATACAGTATGTAATGAATACAACAAAAAATGTGTTAATCTACTGTTTGTTATCAGTCAGGCAACAATTGAGTATTAGTAGGTAAGTTTTGGGGGAGTCAAAAATCAGTATGTGAGTCCTGGCCCGGTGACTCAGTTGGAGTGCTGTCTTGTACACCAAAAGGTTGCAGGTTCCATCCCCAGGCAGGGTTTGTACAGGAGGCAACCAATTGATATTTCTCACATCAGTGTATCTCTCTTTCTCTCTCTCCATCCCCCCCTTTCTTTTCTCTAAAATCAGTAAATATATCCTCAGGTGAGAATTTTTTTAAAAAGTTTTATGTGAATTTTCAGCTGCGTGGTGGTTGGTGCCCCAGCCCGTGTTGTTCAAGGGTCAACTGTAATTGAACGGTGAAAAAAATTAGGACTTTGTAAACATTATTTCAGTTTTAGAAATCTTCAGTTAGAAGAAAAGAATTGTGTCTCAGTCCAGGAATGTTATCAGGCTTTGTGCGTCTCTCATTACCTTGCAGAGTGATAGAAGTTAAATATACAAGACTTGGGTTGCTTCTCTTGTGTTTTCAGCAATCTGGTTTCTAACGCTGGTCTGTTCAAGTGGGTGATTGTGTGTTTGTAAAGAAGGTTCTGGAAGATATTGGAAACACATTCTGTGATCACTACAGAAGTGATGCATACTCTTTCAATCTTTGGAACCAAAGAATGATAGATTTATTTTTTTCTCCCTTAAGAACTGGTCAAACTATGATTTGAATATATGTTATCAATTAGATAGTAGAGCATATATATTTAGTTTTTTTTTTTCATTTTGGGTAGCCAGTGCGCTTAGTTGGTATATTTTGCTTATATGTAGATATGTTCAGTAGTTACTAAAGTAGTTGGTTTTAAACTTCAACTTTGAAACTATGAAATTATTTTAGTTGCTGCATACCCCTATTTTAAGTACTGTAGAAGATGGGGCAAAGAACTCTTAACTTGGAAACTTGCTGTTCTAGAGTATTTGAAACATTAGTAATCTGCCAGAAGGTCCATTAACATAAATGTTTAACTCAGACACACAAACATGTACCAAAATGAAAATGTTTCATGCATTAATTTGCTACAGAAGGAACTAACATAACAATTAGAACAACATTCTGCCTACTTAGACTTAAATTTCCTAGGGCAGTGTTGATGTAGTTTAAGTCTTTTAACATATACAGTAGTTTATTCTGTTGTTAAAATGAATTCTTCTGTTTTAAAACATTTAAACGTGGTATACACTAGATAACTGGAAAGAAGTGTTAGCATAATTTCTAGACTAGGATTTGGAAGTTCCCTAATCAGCTTAGGGTCTGTTAGGAATATTTGGAAGAAACTATTTCTTTTCTAGCTTTACAAAGGAATGATGTCTATATTTTATGTTTGTGAAAATACCAGAGGCTGTCATGAAAACAGGGAACCCAACTATACAAAAATAATCCATACAAAGCTGTTTTGTTTGCTTGCCATTGTTCTTGTCGGTAGAACCTTGGTGGCTGAACTGGTAACCTGCCTTATAAGGAACACAAGAGCAGTGACTAGATGATGTGCTATAGCTTTTTTACACCAATGAAAGAAATTGAGACTTGAAAATCAAATGGTTTCCATTTCACTTGTGGATCCGATCCATTGACTTTTTTTTAGCATGCTTGATTCCCAGTTGCATGGTCATATGTTGTAAACCACATGGAACTATTTCATACTGTGATGGGGGAAGTAGCAACTGCAAACATTCCTCCTTGAAGCAAGTGGTTGTCCTAAACTGAGCACTGTAGAATAAAAATGGAAACATAAAAATAGCAGTTGGAAAGATAAAACAGCATTTATAGTACTAATAAAACCGTTGTGGCTTCCACAGGAAAACATGCTTTGTAACCTAATGCTTACCTGAAAGGACTGTCGAGTTTCTGAGAGTTATAGCTGTTTTTGTAAGAGAAGCACAGAGATTTGCTTGAGGGCTGAGTGATAGATTCGCCTGCCTGAAGCATCCCAGTGTGTTTATACATGGCTTGTATGGCAGCTTTCATAAGACATTTACCCCATGATTTGCGATGAGCTTATGTGTGAATAATTAATGGCAATTAATCCTTAATTACAGTAATTAGGCAAGTCACAGGAAATTAAGCTGCAGCTGGAGAAGACCATGCCTGGGAAGAGAGGATTGGGGGCTGTGTGAATGTGCCATTTACTGACAGCATTACTAGGATGCGCAGTATTCAGCAGCTTTGGCATTTCTATTGGCAGCCTTGGGTAGGACAAGAGTGCTTTGCATTAGAAGCAATCTATAGTTGTCTACAAGAGTTTTAAGTTCAAGTGCCAAAATGTTGTGTTGCATATGGTGATTATCTAAGTTTATTGGTTGCTATAACTCAAATGAGTATAATTGTTGTTGGCTTGATAACAGTGACATTAGAAACAGGAGCATTTATGCATTCATAGGTTCTATTGGCATGAAACATGATGTAACTTTTAGAAACAATTCATCCTGTTTTGCAATTATGAAATAGATAATGTAATTGTCTAGAAATTAACTGAGAAAATTTCAATCAAGAACAGCAGAACATATTTGTATAGTGTCTTGGTTAAGAGGTTAATTACTTTATTACTAGTTGCTTTACCCAGTTACACATGGTAGTACACAATATGCAGGAACTATCTATTGAGTTGAATATATACTCCAAATGTAAAAAACACTAAGATTATAAAAACTTTTAAAATCATTCACATTAAGTGCTAACAAAGTTAATGCTTAAGAATCTATAAGGGGTGGGTGTTTTAAAAACAAGCGAAGCAGCCATTCCACAGAGAAGCAGCATGGCCCAACAAATCCCTGATGAGAGATGTTCATGGTTCCCTACTCGAGAACCTGTAACTTCTTCCATTATCTGTGTGGAATCTACAAATCACATGGTTTTTGTGTACCTAGATTAAAGGCATGTTGAGTAGTTATTAAAGTTCCAATGTCATTTTCACAATTAAATACAATCTTGAGCATGAGAAAGGCATCTCTTCGTCTGCCAAGTAAGTGGTAATGCTTATCTTTCATTTTTGTGTTTGAACTTCAGCTTAGGTCTGATGTCAAACTTACCTAAACTACTGATTCTGTTTCAGTCATTATTCAGCTGTTATAATAGCTAGACTACATCTGATACCAACATACTTGTTGGGAAAGGACGTACATACTTCTCAGATGGTATAAAGTACATAAAATTACATACATGGTATTTTTGTAACAGTTTATTTACTTTAGTCAGACACTTTTGTAAAGACTTCACCTCTTATACTAAAAGGGAAATTTAGAAGTTTTATCCCCCTATATAATTTGTGATCAGTATACTTGGTGCAATAGGCTGTTTGGTTATTCAATGTTAAATATACAATACAGAGCCTCATCTTTCAAGGATACCTTTTGTTCCGAGAGTGAAGTTATGTGAACATATATATAGATTATGGCCTTGTGTACTTCTGGCTTACTTTAAAAAGGAAGTAAGTCACAATATCCTAATAATGGTCTTGATTTTATAAATGATTTTTCCCCTTGAAATAAGCAACACATTCATTTTAATATGTAGAATCAGTTTGCTAGCAGGGCGACAGTTTAAAAAGGCTTCCAACTGTGACACAAGTGCAACCATATTGCTTCCTATTACTCGCTAAGGTAGTTGTTTAGAAGAGAGAATGTTCTCCCTGGAAATGTTTAAAGTGCTGTAATTTTATTTAGGATAATGAGGATTTATAACCATTTTGCCATATGAAAACCAGCCTTTAGACAGAGTAAAATAGCCTGTTTTGGTTACTGAATGTTCTTAACTCTAGGGTGCGTGTGTGTGTGTGTGTGTGTGTTACAGCAGTAAGGAGATCTTTACATTGGGGCTTATGCTGGTTTATTCTGTGTGTTGGCCTGTGTTATGTATGAAAATATTAAGTTCAGGTTTGGCCCAGTAAATGTTTACATTTCTTTGTGCAGTGGATTTCTCTACATTGAAACATAACCAAAGGGAAAGTCTTGGTTCTTGTTTATACAGATAATTTTAACAGTGACTGCTAGGTATCCTTGGAGCCTTGAGTCTTTATAACTTTGCTCATATAAGTTGTACTAGAGGAAGTTATTTTGAGTGATGGTCAGGTAGGTAGTGCACAGGGAGATAGTTTTGATAGAAAAGTGCGTAGCAGGATCTATGTTTTTTTTACATTATGCATGACATTAATGTAGTATGTATTAACACTAAAAATTAACCTAGTAAATGTAAATTTGACTTACATTATTTATACTGTATTTTTTTAGCACTGTCAAAACCCACTATGGAATAGTTTATTTAGACCTCTGCCTCTGATATGGGAGGGGGAAGAAAGGGAAAGAACAGTTAGAGATTTTTATCAGGTTTTTATCTCCTCACTGAAAATCTTAGCTCTCAAAACATTTCTAATTTCCCTCATTTGAAGGTTCAAACAGTTTCAAATTACTGCCCATGGATTGTTCTTGACATCCGAATAGTAGATTTGAGCTGTGGAAATGCTGGAATGTGTTTTTGTGCTTTTCCTGAACAAGGGAATTCAACGGGTAAATTACAGTCATTTACTGGGAGTGTAATTTACTGAGAGCCTTTAGGCAAATGCAGGAGAAAGGACAGCAGCAGAATGGAAAAAAACAGCATAAAAACTGTTTTGTGTATTTTTTCCCTTTTCTCATTAAGTATTTATTCACATAAGAGTTTTATGAATTAATGGATGGTCCTACAATTAAGACAGATAACCTTTATTCATTTTCACTGCTGATAGATCAAGAATTTGAAACAGTGATTGCCATGTGAAAACTACAATCTGAACCACATTTCTGAGATTCTACTGGTTTATTTTGCATTTAAATCCTTGTGTGACTTACTGAGAATTATGAGGAAATGTTGCTCTCTCTTCAGAATGATCATAGATTTCACTAATTTAGATATTCACTATTCCAGCAGTCAAATAATAAAAGTTTTAAATTTTCTTAATGGACAAACTAATGAAAAGACTTTATACTTCAGTCTTGAACAAATACTATTTTACTTTGGTCACATACCATGGATAAATCTTATTTTAAAAAGAAAAATACTCAGACTGTTTTGGTTATATGCAATTTTAAATCAACACAAGACAACCCAGCCATTTTATTAAAGGTTAAAGAGAAATTTTATGAAATTGTCAAGTAATTCTTTATCATATAAATGTATAAACATTTGTGGTAATCCTTATAAACAGTTCTGACCAATTCCTTTCATGAAAAGCAGTATGCTCTGCAGTGTAATTGCTAAGCAAACTGAAAGCTGTGTTGCAAAGTGGTTTTGTATAGCATATTGTAATTTGACACTTAAGTTGTGCCCTGCATTACCCTGTGTCATAATTGATGGCTAAAGAAAAGCACACGCTATGCTAATCATTTGTTAGAATAGCTTGTTAAATTGTGGTTGCCAATTTTAAATAAACTATGGAATGCTTGTCTGTATTTTAAGTTTTTGTAGCCAACAGTTTTAAACAGTCATTTTGAAGCTGTTTTTTTAACTTGCTATTGCATATGCACAATTCTGCCTTTGCACACAAGGTCAGCATGTTTGCCAATTTAATAGCATATTATCAAGAACAAAATCAATGAGCTGCAGGTTTCACACCAGTATCTCTAGGGATTTTTCTGTTTATACTTCCTTGTACCGATCCTAAATTTGGTGTCCTTTTTAAAGCATTACGATTGATATTTTAATATGTGATATTTTAAGTCTTTAAAAGTAAAAAGTTCTAGAAATAGAAGGCTAATTTAGTTATTATTAGAAAGTAAGGGTGGATTTATCTTATATTTACTAAGCACAGTGGCTAGATATAAAGCAGCATATATTAACACAGAAATTAACTACAGAATACCAGTAAGAATTTTAGTGCAGTAAAATGAGATTCAGGAGATAAGATTACTGTGTGTAATCAGTTTGTGAGTTCACATTTTTAAAATACATGATGAGTCAGTTATATCATTAAAGAGAGATGATTCCAAACTTGATGAGAACATTGACTTACAGTTGAGAGTATTAGACCTCTACCATCTCTAGTAAAAGAATTGAAGCCTGATGAAGGACTATGTGTATTTAGACATAAAGAAATGTTACTTCAGTGGAGAAAAATGATTTAATGTGCAGAGAAGGGTCATTCATTTTTAAGATATTAAAAATGACTTGAATATAATACCTTTAATTTGTAATAATGTTCTGACAGGCTGCTTTCTGTCTAAAGTAAACCTTTTGATCGGCATGTTCATTTTGATCTCTTCTGTTGTGCAGTGTATTGAATAGATAAAGGCATTATTTTCAGCTATTGTACATCTCCTTAATTAAGCCAGTAAAGGCATGCAGGTGGATTTAGTTCTCAATCATTGAATAGACAAATATGTACAAGGTTATTTTGTGGCCTACAGTTGACCCCTTTGTGTGGAGGAATTCCTTCAGAGCATTCAGGATTAAGTCACTCTGCTAGAGGAGAGGTGGCAACTGCCTTACACAAACACTCATTCACGTGATGGCATTATTTGGGAGGCATAAGATTTGATATTACAGTTCTGTTGTTGTTTTGTTCCTTAACAACACCTAACACACTATCAAATTGAAATGTGTAACATAACCTGTCTTTCTCTTGAAGGATTTTTTTAGGGGTGGGGGAGGGTGTTTGTTTTCTAAAGTACTTCATTTCCTCTCCTAATTTGTGTAAAGACTAAACATTAGAAAAGTTTTGGGTTTGATTACTTACCATTATAAAAACAATTAGAGCCTTAATGCAGCTGATTAATTGTTTCACAAATTTATGATACCCTGTTTCCTTAAGTTTAACTAAATTTAAGTAATTAAATGTGTATATTTAAGATGTAAATTATTAATTTTTAAAATATTTTTTAAAATTTTAGTCTAAAAAGTATATACATAGGAGTTTGTGCTAATTTAGGTCAGGCAGCATAAGCTTGGGAAGTCACATTCTCTGCTCCTTTGGGAGAGCATTCATCCAACATAGAATATTCAGGATGATTATGAATACTATAAAGTAAAACATTTTAAAATATAACATTTTTTTGTGTAAAAAGTACCTTGCAAGTTTACTTTATATTTTGACTGAAGCGTTTTCTCCCACAGCAGGTTATGAGGAAAAAACAATGACCACAAATTACGGTACAATAAAATGTCCCTAACATAATTTGGAGGTGGAATAGCAGTAATATAAATCGGGCACCTTATTGAAGGGTTCTTCAGCATCCCCAGAGACATCGATCTTAATTTCAGTTAAGTGTGGAGTCGCCCATGATTACCCGTGGTTTCTCGGAGTAACTCACTGACCCGTGGAGAGGTGTCTTTTGGTCCGGACCTCTTCCTTCCTGGATGTGGATTGTTGGAGGGCGTCTGCACACGCGTGGAGTTACGTGCGCGTTTCAGTTGCACAGGCTGAGACAAGGCTTGACTATGCACAAACGTAGCAGCCTCTTTTTCTCAAGTCCCGAGTTTTACATAACGATGTGTTAGGAATCTCGTTTCCAAAGAATCTAGAGAGATAAATAATAGATGTGTGGGAGCTCAGTTTAAGCCTGGATTCTCTGTTCTGAGTAGGTTTTGTTCTCAATCACCTTGATTGAAACAGTCTTGAAGCTGTTCTACATTCCGTGGCATTTGGAATGAGTCCCTGACAGGCTGATTTTCTACCCCTGTTGTGATGCTGTTTTTTCTAGTTAATATTCCTGTGTAAGTGTCGTACAAAAGTAAACCCATAGAGCCTCCACATGACAAGGAGGCTGCTCCATTTACATTAATTATGCAGTCTGGGCGGTGAGAATATCGGAGGGGCGGGGGCCGCCACTGCAGGAGCACAGAACAGAGAGAGGAGCACAGCAGCAGGCCTCCCGGCACAGCGACCTGATTGCTGGGGGCCACTGCTTTGCACCAAGGAGAACAATGGGCGCGCCCCAGGAACCACCGGGTGGAGTGGCGCGGCAGCCGGAGCCGCTCCTTGCGCCAGCGGCATTCGGGCGGCTGGCTGGGTTAGGCTGCAGCCGAAGAGGCCCACGTTTCCTGCCCGCCGCCGGCCTTGTGTCTTTGGGTCAGTGCCATCCACCTGGAAGTTTGCTCCCAAGCCCCAGAATTTGTGCCTTTCAAATCCAAACCTGAAACTTGATCTGAGGCCTGGCAACCTTAGAGGCTGGATTTCCCTGATTTCAAGTATCTGGGGTGCTGCCGACCCTGGTAACTCAGAGGATCGAGGGGAGGCATAAGTTACCATGTGAACATCTTTGACGATAGGAAAATATTCCAAATAAGCTACAAAACAAGGATAATCTGGGAAAACGGGGATTCAGAGGGGGAAAAAAACAGAAACAGAAGAAAAATAATAAGAACAACAAGAAGAAAAAACAAACTAATAACCCCTTATAAATATGAAACATTTTTCCAGGTTTCTCATCATAATTGGATCTGAAGCATCCAAACTTAATAGCTGTTTCTCAATGGGAGACTGAATTCCATAGGGGATTCCACAGGGAATTTAATTGTATGAACATTTGTTGAGTACCTACTATGTCCTAGGTCATGAGAAGTTATTACCTCATTATTGCTGTATGGAGAACATCCCATAGTATTAAGATTATTGCTCTTCCCAGAATTCAAATATGGAAACCATAGAAAAATTGCTATTCTTGTTTCCAATATGTCCCCCACCTTTCTTACCCTTTTCCCCAGTTACTTGGCTCTAGTCAAGAAATATTGGAGCTGGTAGGGGAGGATGAATGTACTTTGTTTATTCTTTTTGCACCTTTCAAGAGTATCAGTAAAGGTTATCATGCAGTATTTCTACAGTGTAGTTCATGCATCCAATTGTGTGGGCTTAGAATTGTATGTTTGCAAGGAATGACTAGCCGAATATCCATGCCTATAGAACAGCAGAACATTGAGATTTGAAAATCTTTTAATAAAAGTATAATTTGAAAAGGATTCCCCTTTTTTAGATTTGCAAAACAATTCTATGGGCATGTTTTGTACTTTTCTTTAAAATAAAGGATTGTGTGTGCAGCGTTTCATGAGTAAATAAATCCGTGTCACATTCAGCGAGGAACAACATATTGAAAATTGTTCCAAAAGGAATTAGGCCATCTTTTCAAGGCCATGTGTAGTTGCCAGCTATGATGACATTTAGCTGTACCCCAAACAAAGTTGTAATTTTTGAAGAAATCAGTGTAGTACTTTTATCATTTTCTTTCTTTCTTTGAATAAGTAGATATAGATTATTACTTTTTAAATATTACCCTTACAACATTTATACCTTGGACTTGTTCCAAAAGTGAACTGTTTTAAAAAACATGTCATCTGCTTCCTTGGCTTCTAAGGAGAACATTGATCCCTATATACTACATATTTTTAAAGTCCTATGTGATTGCTTAAAACATACTATTGTGGATGACTTTTTCTCTTTTCAAATGGAAATATATAAAGATGCAACTTTTTCAAATGAAGGTTGGATCATATGAAATTGTTGATATCTGACCATTCTGACTCTAAAAATGGCAATTTCATTTGGTTTAATCAAATAGACTGTACTGGTAACATAAGTGAAATGAAAAAGCAGAAATGAAAGTGCTTAGGTACAACTATTTTGTAAAAATGTGTACATGTACAAAGATTGTAACTTGATATTACACAAATAAAAAGTTCATGGAGTCCTTCCCCCACCCCCCATTAAATTGCTTGAATTTACAATGAACAGAGTATTTAAAAGTTTGTTTTCTTTTGAGTTCCATGCAAAAAAATCTCTTCTTTAAAAATAACAAAATTAAAAACATATACCAAACTTAGTGATTCATGGGCTCTTTCGAATTTTAACTGTGTATATCTTTGTATTATTATCTGTATATATTTTAAGTATAAACATCCACAATTTTTTTTACTCTGTTTCCAATCCACTTAAGAGTTAAGGAGTATTCTAGTATGTACATGTTGTTTTTAATTTTACCTGAATCTAATGGAAGCTTCCAAAATTAGGCCTAGTAATCTAGTCAGTAATCTAGTCAGGAATTGGAACTGTATTTACCAGTATGTCCCAAATTTTCTTTTTCACCACTCAGAATAGTTTATATCATAAAATTATTTACGTACTGGTTTGCTTTTGATGCTATCATCTGTGATATTTTTATCTCTTGAGATAAATTTCCATAAATAAGTTAATTTTTAAAATCAGAATGCAAAAGTGATAAATTATGAATATGCTTATTTTAAAAATATTTAAATAAGATATTCATCCAAAAATGATATTCTTAGTATCATTAGCTTTGACATCATTGTATGGTGCCAGATTATAGTGATATGAAGCTTATAATACTATTTCATATTTTTATCCACTAAATAAAAACCTGCCCTGTGTTTTATTACAAAGTAGGTGGCCTGAAGGAAAAATATATGTATTCTTTCCTTTTGGTATAAAATATGCATTTGGGCTTCTCATTTCATCCCCAATCTGTGTTATTCCTTAAAAATGCAGAACTGCCTGAAGTCCTCTTTAATATTTAATTCAACAACTTTTTAATCTGTCATTATGCTGTGATGAAGTAAGCATCAAGTGTCGCTGAAAAAGATTAAATTATACTTGGAAATAGGAATTGAAATGATTTAGGGTTGGAGGCTGAATATTTGCTTTGCACAAGTAATAATAATAGTAGCTTGGGTGAAGAAGGGCTTTGGTTTGGCTTTAATGTCTTTGCCTTGCTGTGCTCCCCTGTGGCTCCCCCTGATTTACACTGGCATTACTGAGCTTTATTTTATTTAAATGGAAGTAGAAAGTGGAAATTACTATACTACAATACATTAATTACTCCATACTATTTCTTTGAACTGATTTTTTTCTGTAAACGTCGTAAACAATGATGCAACCTACCCAAAATGGATAGCAGCTGTAAGCAATCCTGTAGTTCCTGTTAACAAGCTTATCTCAGAAAGGAAAAGCGGTAATAATTAATACCAGCTACAGAATAGTGAGAAGCAAAGGAACATTTATATTTTTCCTGTCATAGAGGACGATATCCTACATAAGAATAAGCTATGACGGTATGTGTTAATATTTTAACCACTGCATTTTACTTCTTGCTTTTAACATCTAGACTTTACTTAACCTGTGGACTATTTTGTACTTAAGGATAAAGGTACAAAGGTTTAGACCTCAGTGACTTCTGGATGGTTCAACAGGTGACAAAAGACTAACCTCTTTGGAGTACTTGTTCTCTGCTTATGTTTATATTTCTCTCTTTTTTAGAAATCTGTCTGGTGGTATCTGGCTGCATAAGCTTATTTTAAATTTAGTTCTGTAGCTCTGTCTACACGAGGCCAAAGCAATTGGTCAATTTAGTGGAGAAAACTAATTGAGAAATTATTTGATCAAGTATACAGAAGAGCCCCATGTGGTTGTTTGAAAGAATGCTGTATTTCATTTTTACTGTAGTGCGTGTGCATTGGTGGCTTTATGTATACTCTGGCTCTGTCTGTAATGAATGTCTTCAGAACATACTTTCATTTATCATGATTTGGCATGATGATGGTCCTTTTCAAAATAAGCCTAGAAATAGGCTAAAATCTTGACATGCAGTACACCTGTTGGAATATTACCAGAGGTATATTCACTCCCAGGGATCCAGTGTATCTGTAACTTGGATGTCCACTTCCCTAGCATCATGGTCCTATCTTGGGACAACAATAAACAGAAAAGCCCTCCTCCTTACTTTTTTTTAAACAGTCTAAGTGAGGATGTAAACTTAATGCAGTAAATTCAGAATTATCTATTAATTCTACAGAATTAAAAAAATAAAAGTGGCAAGATGTTTTAAGTTTACAAAGCATTTAGTACCTTTTGGTACCCTTTTAATACCTAGAAAAAGTCCAAAAAGCATTTTGCAAGTGGTATATTTATTTTTTCAGAAACTGATTTTTTTAGCTTGAATTAATTTTATGCCCTAATTGAATTCCCTGAATATTTGGCTCCCCACTTTATCACTATATACTGAAGGGGTTGAAAATTGTACAGTTGTGTATGTATCATTCCATGTCTTTTGTTACTGTTAGGTATTGGTAATTAAAATTCTGTTGTTTTGATAGCAAATTACCTCTTATAGGATGTCAATATGTATTTAAAGGACTAGGTTCACAGATTATTTACAATGTAGTGTTTTGATCTTGGACAGCATTTGGAAATAAATCAATTTTCAAACAATTCATTGATGTTTGCCTACACAATTTCATTCCTATTAAGGTATGCCTTTGTCAGTGTGATTTTTTTTGTTCTAGCACAAGACTAGTTGCCTTTCTGAAGTCTAGTGTGCTTGTAGGGTAAAGTAAATGCATGTCTTTGTAGAAGAATAAATAAAAAGAGCAACCTGAGTCAATAAGCGGGTTCAATTCATGCCTACAGCCATGGTGGACAGCTCATTTTGTAGATGTGGGTGTTTTGTTTACATTTATAATGCAGCTTTATTTAATGCTGACAGATATAGCTTGTGGCAAATGATAGTCAGAATGTATGAGCAGTCATAATGCTTCTGTCTTCTTATAGTGTGCTGCTGAAAATAAGCAGTTCACCTCTGTTTTTATTGAGGAAAGGATATGAGACAGCTATAGCTTCGTGAGGCTATTTATTGAGTTGTTTTACTAGCTGTGAACATGCCGCTTTATAGCAGTTGTGAAAATGGACTTTGCTAGTGTGTGGGAAAGGAAATAACATTGCAGTATACAAGGGTAGTAAAAAATCTCTATAAATAATTTTCTGGACTGAGGAATATTCTCATTTAAACAGGCAGAATGGGTTGTGGTTTTGGCTAGGTGTCAGTTTCCCCCCAAAAAATCACTAGTTGGAATTATCGTATAATTTGGAGGCAAATTTTGATTCGATATCATTTAATTGGGTTAGAATTTAAGAAAGCTTGTTTACATACCCACCTAGATTTAGCATAGCATTGTGACCTTTGGGACTTAAGGATCTATATTAACCAGCTTAGGGTATAAATTACAGATGTTCAGTAGGCTGTATTTATGTGCGATAAGACATACCTATAAGCTAATAATAGTATGTTTGTTATTTAAGAATGTATGCATGGTACAGAAAAACCTATATTCATATACTGTTTATAATGTAATAAGAGAATTCAGGTGTGTAAGTAAAACACAGTTGATGGAAAATTTTTAAAGTACTTATATTTTGACCTCAAGGATCTATTATTCAAAATAATTAAGGGAAAGTGACAAACTAATCACAGAACTTGAATTTGTATTATTCCTTTCATCCTTGGAAATTATAAGCACTCACTACACTTGGACCTTTTAACTCTGCAACAAATTGTTTTGGTTGTTACACTAGTTTCTTTTTCTGCTACTAAATCTTCCCAGGTCTACTAATGCTTTTTGATGTACAGTTATTTATTGCCTACCATAATTGTGATGGATATAATACTTTTTATTCTTATATATAAAAAAGAGCATTAGAAAAGTACATATTTGAAATTTTTATTCTCTATTTTTACTCAAATGTTCATCATACAGTAGTGAGAAGGTACACAAATAATATTTTCATGTATGCAAAATAATTTAGAAAGCAGTGTGAATCTCAGCAGGTGTTTCTTCCATGTCTGTGCTCAAATTTCTAGAGAACACTGAATATTAAATTGAAATAACCCTCCCTTGATATTATGCAGCTAAAGTTCAGTTTAATTCTCAGATAAGGTTTTCTTGGACACATATCATTTTCCATTCATGTAAATAAAAATCAGACTTAGATATGAATATTTCCTGCTTTATAGAGTAAATCAAAATGCTGCAAAGTACTCACTTAGTGCCTTTTCTTAGTGCTTTTATTAAGGCATTTCTGTTACCACTAAATATATGGATTATAGGGATGCTGTAAAATGTTCCTATTTCCTTCTCCACTGGCTGATGAAATGGGTTAATCTCTCAATAGAGCTATTTCCTTAATTCACCACCTGTTTTCAAATCCCTAGTAACCAACAAGGTAACTAAAGAGGTTCCTCTGTGTGTGCCTTATATACCTATTTCACAGGGAGAGAAATCTAGAATAAAAAATGAAGACAAACTCTTCCTTAATTTTTTTTTTAGGAAAGTTGTTATACATTACTGAAAAGCTGCCATATTTAAAGTATTATTCAGCAGCCTGGTTGTCACCTAATGGACATCTTTTCAATGGAAATTTTCATCTCAAAAGGGCATACCTCTATATAAAGTATATTTATTATCTTTTCAGCACATTGTGAGGATGTGGTAGATATATAACTAATGCAAATTTCATATTTTTGGTTTAGAAACAAAGGAACTGATTTTATATTTGTAAAGCCAAATGTGGGCTTTGGCTATTATGGTTAGAATGTCTCAACTGTATATAAGTAATCATTTATTGTTTAAATACAGAAGAGGCTGTAACAAAATGCTGTCAAGAGCCATCACACTCATTAACCTGCAAGCTAATTAGCCTCCTCCTGCCTGATTGCTGACAAGTTCTTCAGTCTGAACCCATTGCTGTTGTGTCAGCAGAGAAACACAGACTGAGGTAGAGGAGGTCTCCATTAGATGTTTGTGAACAAAGTCTCTGCATTAAAGGTTTGTTTTTTACACTCTGACAAATGTTAGAGCATTCATATTCCCAACTATAATTAAATTGGCAACTCTTAATTACTGTAATTAGTATATTAACTGTTTCCTGTTCATCTATAATGGACTTGTAGAAATTACATGCAATTTAATGTGATTTAAAAAATTTAATCATTGTTTAAAAGGTTTCAATAGTTAAATGTATATCTAAATGCTATTGAATATTTGAAATAATATGCATAATAAAATCACTTAAATACACTGTCTTGTCACAACCGGTGCATATGGGCTCTATATTCACATGTCCTTTTTTTTTCTGTGCAAACATGACATTCATTACCCATTAAAAAAAAATTTTTTTTTCCTGGTAGGCTAACATTTCTTAACTAGGTTGCAAATTAGCATTGGAATGATAGAACATTTTGCAAATGCATCTTAAAATATGAATTCATTAATTTGTGGAAGACTAAATCACTTAGAATAGCTTCTTGAGGGCAAAAAAAATTCATAAGATATTTTGCTTGATATACCTACCATCCAGTCAAACTCTAGACTTTATGGAGAGTACCAGGAAAAAGAAGATAGAATACATTTTGTAATGGTAAGTAGTCTAAGTATGAATTGATGAAGGCTTTTCTTGATTTTCAAAATTATTACTATTATTGCTTCCTGATAAATGTTACTTACAATTTTGGTTTAAAATATTTGAATCATGTTCAACAAATTAGAGGCCTGAGCCATTTTAAAATGTCATATATATATATCAGCAAAATATATTCATATAGCTAAAAAAAACCCCACATACTGAAATTTATTATACTTCTAGTTTATGTAGGGAAAACTGCTATTTGAGAGTATCTGATTTAAAAGTACTGGATTAAAGTAAGAAATAGCATCAAAGTTTATGGGAGCTTTCCATATAGGTGCATATTTACTGTATACTGGACATGGGCAGAAATACCATTTGCATAGCATCCTGTATAGATCTTAAACTACATGAATATATATTTACCACTAGCTGGCTTTAAGCCCTAATTAAGGATTAGATGTTTTAAATAAAATTTAAAATATACTTATTAGTAATTTTTATGATAAAGAGATTAATATGATTTATTTCAATTATCATTCACTTACAGGTGGCAATCATTTTATGAAGAACTACCCAATGCACTGCAAAATAACATCATTCTTTAATGCATGTGGCCTTTTAACCACAGTGGTCTATCTGTAAGAATTGTAGCTTCAGTCTCAAATCACTTGTGTGATGGAATAGAAAATGAAGTTCCTTTTTGTACTATAGTTCTGTGGTCTCTTGGCTAGGAAAGACAGATTTGAGGTCCTGAAGCAGTGTTTTTGCATTTTAAGAATAAAATTTATCAGTTGGAATCTACTGTTCTCACCTGCAAGGATACCTTCCCACCACCCGTTTTGTTCCACTACCCCCCACTTTTCTAGCACAGCCTGATTCTGAGAGGAGAGCAAATTTTTCTCCAAACTTTCAGGAAAAAAATCTTTCGTTGTAATTTTTTAATTCAATTATTTATTTATTTATTTATTTATTTATATTTAGATACTTGTTTTTTATATCATAAAGGAATTTTAGCACTTATTTTTCAACATATTATGGTGCAAGAAATTTTATGTAACAAATTACAAAACACAAGAACAGATACAAGGTATTTCAGGTACTGCCTGTGTGTATGTGCATCCTCATTTTCCCCTCAAATATTTGGGCAAAAAAAGCACATATTATATATGGCAAAATATGGGTAAGTTTCAGAGAATTTAGTGTAATAATCAAATTTGATTTCCAAAGTAAATGAAATAAGTTTAAGGGCCTTTTGAATTTTAGAGCCCTTTACAGAATTGTTGGGCCACTTACAGTTTGTAATCATAATATCATAGAGTCATTAACTAAAATCTGAACTTGTTGAAGGAAGGTGACATACGGAACATCTAGCTCAGTCCTCTTAGTTTACAGATAGGGAAATGAGAGAGGCATCTTGCCAGTGGCCGTACAACCAGTAGGACAGCAGAAGCGAAATGAGGACTCCGATCCTTGGACTTCTTCAAGTCTAGTACTCTGAGTTCCATAAATTCAAGTTGTAGTGAGTTGTATAAGTATTTCCTTCTTTTGTATTATAGTTATTTTGTATTAAATGCTAATGTTGTTTAAAGTATCTGAGATAAGAATAATATTTTTGATAAGTACAAGTTATTGTTTAGAGTAGCTGCTCAAATTTATGTAAAACATTTAGTCTTTTTAAAGAATACACAAATACTAAAGTAGAAATGGCCTATTTAAAACTGATTAGTAAAAAAGGAAAAAATACTACCCTAAACAAAGGGGTATTTTCCTCCAGTAAGTTATTTAATAAAAGAAACTTCTGTGGTGTTGAAGTAATTGAGAATTGAGGGCATTGTCTTCTGTAAAACAGTGGTGTGTTTGTTTGGCAATTCAATATATGTAACTGTTGAAGAGTAAAGCCCCAAAAAGTATTTTCTTGATATTAGTTTTCATTTATAAACCAGAATAATTCTGGCAATGTTTATAGTAAACATTTGGAGATAACCCAAGGCAAGTTTAATTTTAGATTGGGCTTTTGCTTAATGTATTATTCATAGCATTGTATCATCAGTTAAACATATCCCTGACAATAAACTTAAAACTTAACTTTAATAGTAATATCCACCCTAATTTGTTTGAGTCAAATAGTGACCTGACATGATTTATTTTTCCTCCTTATTGTAGATAATTTTTTAATAATGGTGGGATGGAGTTATTTGCTATGTTTTTCTCATTCCCTCCCCCCACCACCCCTTTTTAACACTTCACCATTTTTGCTGCATGACCTGGTTTTGCATTTTTCTGATTCTCTGTTCATCTAATTAGTATGTTCTAAAAAGACCTGGACCACTTATTGTACAGAAATGTAGCCTGTGGGTATTTAATAAGGAGCTTTCAGTGCTACATTTGCATCTTTTGCTTGGGGTCTGAATAGTGAATTACCTTTAAGATCATTAGAAGCACTGCTGTATTGTTAAAATCAGGCCAACATATTCTAATGACAATTTAAAACTTCAGGCTTCCTATATAACCCAGGTGACCCCAGCATAATTGTATGTAGTATAGAAGACCCCAGGATAAACCGCTGACAGTTCAGCCCATCCTGCAGTGTAGCCTCTATAGACAGGTAACTTTACACCCAAATAAATGGCATGGAGATGTAGTGAAAGCAAATGAGTTTTATCCTAGTTATTTATACTCCAGTGTTTATATTGCTTATATCATAATACTAATTCCCCAAATGTGACTTGATACTTTTAAAAAGGAGACACAACCCCCAAGCAATGTGCAGGATGGAGAATATGTTTTATCAGCTAACTGACCATTTTTTAATGTAATACTTGAAAAACAAAAAGCTTAAAAGTTGAGTATTTTGCTTTCAGGTTCTTCCCATAAGCCAAGGACTAAATAGGGAGATAGTCTGTTGTTCAATGATTAAATTATAATTTATTCTTTCTCTAACCAAATGTAAGAGAACTATTAGTAGATACCAGGTAAGAGTTCTTATATCTTTTCTAAAAGATGGCTTAAAATGCTGTTTTAAAGTATGTATGTATTTTTGCCCTGTAGCTCTCAGTGGATTGGGCATTGTCCCATGAAGCAAAAAGTCGCTGGTTCAATTCCTGGTCAGGGCAACATGCCCAAGGGCGGGGTTCAGTCCCCAGTTTGGGGCATGTACCAGAGGCAACGGATTGATGTTTCTCTCTCTCACACTGATGTTTCTTTCCCTCTCTTTCTCTCTTCCTGTCTTCCCTGCTTTCTAAAAATAAATAAATAAAACCTACCTTTTTAAAAAAAAAGAAAAGGGGAGTGACTTCATATACTAGAGGAGGTGATTTTTTTAAAAGTACATGTATTTTTGTTAGATTTTGTCATTATTATAGAATTATAGAATTTAAAGCTGTTAAATTATAGAATTTAGCATCTTTTTTGTAGTTAATATTTTCACTAGTTTTCTGATATCAAATTGATGTGATATTTACCTGCTACCTCCAGAAATGTTAGGGAGCTTAAAGGCAGCCAGTAACAAAAGTGACTTAAATGTAGAGAAAGATAGTGAAAAGTTTCGTGTTTTTAAATAAATGCTTTTACTTAGAAGGCATTTATAGATTCAACAACTGGCATTTACTCTGTATCTGAGCTTCTTGATGACATATGAAAAACAAAATAAATACAGGTATTTTTATACAACTAATTTTAGTAGATAACATGTTAATTGATTTAAAATTTAGCTATTGTACTTCAAAATTGCATTTCTGAAATAACTGTTTATTAATGGAGTCTGAAGCTACTTAGTTCTAATCAATAATTTATGCTGAACAGCTATATATGTTTTAGCACAGTGCTGTGTGTATAATGGGTACTTAGTAGAGGTTTGTTGAATGACAGTATGGATGGGTGAAAGATCAACCTGAAATGAATATAAAGGAAAAGAATGTGTGTGTGCTTTTAGCACATAGTGGGGCCCGTGTAGGTAGTTGAGCCAATTATCCATTTATGTTTTTCCAGAGGGTCTTGGTTTCAGTAACAGTTTCAAAAATATTTTTAAAATAATAACTGGGCAGTAATTAATTTGAGTTCACCTGACAGGCTGTCTATAATGTGTTTATTTTGCTTATATCATCCTTTTGTACTCGTTTCTTGTTATCAATTTAATACTCACTTCTCCAGATCAACTGTGAAAAGAAGCCACCTGATCTGACAGGATCCTTATTTAAACCATGACACCCAGTGTTGTCTTTTCTGTGACCTTCTTTTAATTGTGTTGCCTTCATTGTTAGAAAAACCCAAATCTCTGGTTTCTTGAAGAAGCTGCTTTATTATATTTTTTAGGTCTATTGTTTTAGATTTATCGTAGAGAAAAAACAGAACTTATACTTTTAAAATAAATTATTATTTCTTATATAGAGGGAGATTAATGGCAAGGACAATATGCAAAGATGTTCACTGAGAAATAAAATCAGCAAATTTTTAGTTAAAACTGGATCTAGCTTGCATACATATTTGGAAACGCTATATAAGGTTTAACGTATTTATGATCAGAACATTGACCAGTGATACTCTGTTCAGTAGTTTTGCAGGATTTTCTCTTCTAAGAAGAATTTGTTGTACTTGCATTATTGTTTCCTTTGGGATTCCAGACAATGACTCTGTAGTCTGATTCATTAATATTGGTTGTCTTCAGCAGAGAGTATCCAGATTTGACCTGCCACGTATTAAATTTTTAATGTATTACTAGTTCTTTTACAGAGTAAGGCTTGTCTTTGTTCTTTGTATTTTTGTACCAGTACAGCTTGAAACAGATACAGATGTAATTTGTAGTATTGCTAAATACGCCTCACTTTAAAAATACACACACAACACACATGCACAACTATAAGAATGTTTATTGGTAAAAATATTTCAGTATAAATAGCTACGTTGTAAAATATTTGAGAATATACATTTCCAAATTTATTTTGAAAAGTGCCAGGGGTGTTATGTGGTATGTACAATAAGTTAATTATTATGCTATTACCATTGATGATGTTGAATGTGTATTAGTTAATGTGTTAATGACGTGTTAATTACTGTACATGTTGTGAAGACCCTTCAGGCTTGTTCTATGATGCAACATGTCAACTTGAACCAGATCAAGTAATCTGCAAAGCAGACTGTAACTCTTAAAAATAACACTTGTAAACATAAATTATAAATTAAATTATGCTTTTTATTATCCTTTTTCTTTCTGGTAGAATGAATAAGTAATTCTTCTGCTATCTGCACCTGTTAGAACCTAATACTGTCAGATTCTGTTTTCCCCAAGAGGATTGGAAGAGATTTGTTATGCAATAACTTCCACTTTGTTTACGCTCCAGCATTTAGTGTACATTTTATATAGATTCATGTGTTTTGCAACCTGAAAGATCTTTTTTGTTTGTTTGTTTCCCAGACTAATTTATAATGAAAGATACTCAATCTTTGTGCCAACAGGTAAAAAGTGGCTTTGTTCAATTAGCACCACGAGTTGATATTGAACTAATACTCATCACTCAGACTATGGCTCTCCAAACTTGTTGGCCAAATAATTGAAACTGCAGGAGATCAGTCATAAAAAACTGGATGCCAATTTCAAATTATTTAAAAGATGCCAGAATTTGTTGGGAACATGGAGTGTATTCTTTTGGCATAAAAACAGTTTCAAAATGTCAGTATTTGAACTTTATTATTTCAACTTTTGAATTCATAGTTGCTCACTTCTTTCTGTTAGCATTTTTGGAAAATCTACCTGGTGATCATTTTTAAGAAACTAATTTGGAGAAAATTATAAAATTATAGAATACAGATTCATCTAGTATTCTTATTCTTACTCTTCAAGATCATTGTTTAATAGTAAACAAAAAACATTTATAAAGAATTTGAGTTCACAAATGAACTAAGGGTTGTGTAGTGAGGGTGTTTTTTAAACACTCAGAACTAACTCTTAAAAATACAAAAATAGAATAGAAATGAATGATCCTGCCAAGCAGTTATTCTGTGTTTTAGATTCTGTTAACATAATATGTACAAGAGGTGGTGAAGAGTTTAGGTTGTAAAAGCTAGACTACCTACCTGCCCAGGTTCAAATCTTGTCTCTTTCATTGTCCAGCTCTGTGATAGTAAGAGTGGGCGTAACAATAGTACCTACCTCTGAGGATTGTTGGGATCAGTTACTTAATAGGCTGTTTGAGCAGTGCCTGACACATAGGAAGCACTCAATAAACACAAGGTCTTATTAACCTACCTTTAATATTATAATGAAAATTATTTGGAAGCATTTAATTTCCACAAGCTCTTTGAATTCCCTAGGACCCATTATGAATGTGAGTTTTTGGTTTTCAGTCATTATAGTCCCATACCTCATCACAGAAAAGCATCTTACTTTTAACGATGATTTTCTTTCTACCGTTGTTTACATTCACCTGAGTCATCCTAGTTTTTTCTTTCTTTCTCCCCCTTTTTTTGTTTTTGTTCATCTGACCTTGCTTGATTTCTGTATATAGCACAGCTCTTATTGAGATTTGTATTAGCATTGAAGGATATTCTGACCAGAACTTTGGCCTTCCTTGCAAATATTTGTGTATCTCTTGTTTACAGCCCTGATGTCCTCTTATAATACCCATGCAAAAGGGATTCTAATAAATCTTGTGCCCAGCATTACACATTGTTTGTTTTAGTTGCCTTCCACTTCATGCTTCCCCCTTTAAGAGCGAGCCATTATGAAAGGTTAGATTCACAGTTAGCAGGCTTTAGCTCTCCCTTTTGAGTCAGTGAGGTTGCCGTTTTATTGCTCTCCGACTTACACTTCAGTGATGAGAGTAAACTAGCATCAGATTAAAGGTCAGCAAATCCCATCAAAGAGAGGAATATTAGGGGCAGAGATAGTTGGAGAGGCAGCACACCACTGGGTATTGACAGGGTGATTCCAGGGTATCAGTCAGCAGAATTATAGCTGCCCAGAGAGTCAGTACAGCTTTAATGAGCCTGTGTGAAGAGGAAGAGGGTGGATTTATGTAGTTCCTCATAATTTTCTGTAGAGACTGTTATTGCAGACATTCTGTGGGGTGTTCTGGTCTTTCATTTAATTCAAAGGTCCTGGAGCTTATCCATCCTCTAAATTCCTTTTTGTTAGCTCAAATCAAAGTTGACATTTCCATGGTTTACCACCTAAAATACTCAGTTCAAAATCAGGTATCTTTTGGCAATTTTGAAATCTGTATACTATTTAATATAAATCTACACTTATATTTATATTAACACATACATATTTCCTCTTCAGAATAATGGGTTGAATAATGATTTTTTTTCATAAGTAGACAACAAGGGAAAATGTACATTTACACATTGCCCTCTAAGTGACTGGGGGAAAAACCTGTTTGTAATTATATTGCTTTTCAAAGGATTTTAATTCATTCTCTTTAAATTGACTTTTCTAATTAACTGTTTATATGCCTGTTTGTGTATACCCCATCTCACTCTTTATGCCTCCAATACCACTTTCCTGAAAAAAATTTTTTTTATCTCTGGAGAGGAAATGTTCTTAATTGTTCTAATGAGCAATACTACATTTAATTCCTATTTTAGTCCACCTTGATTTTGATATGGCTTTGTAGTGAATTTGACTCACATGAATTTCTTGTCTGAGGGGTGTTAAATCTGACTTCAAAATCTAGACTATGCTTTGGGAAATGGTGTTTATGAAAAATGTGGATATCTTTGCTGTAGGTTAGTTGCTTAAAGAGTTAGTGATGTATAGATAGATTTTTTTCAGTTAAGATTTTATTTGTAGGTCACTAGAAAATAGATGGTTTGTGAAAAAATTATCAATGAATTTGTACTAAAATGTTTTATTAGCCACACCAGCCACTTTTTGTGATTTGTATTTAAGAATATGCTATTTTGATTATTTATAAGTAAATGAATACATTATTAACATAGTGGGTCTTATTTTTGTGATTTGCTGCTTGGAAGCCGCTTTTAAGCTTCTCTGCCATTGTCCTTTGCATGCCATGTGGGTGGTCTTGCTTTTCAGACACTTACATGGTTTTTAACAGAAGAGAGTGATGGATGTGATACAACCATGAGAAGCACAAATATCCTTTTTAAAGTTCACTGTTGACTGAAACATCTACAATGCTCATAGTAAAATGTAAACTCCTTAAGAGAGATGCATACAGACAAATAGTATGTAAAAGTAAAGGAGCTATCTTCAGTCATTAATTCGATGCTGTACTTATGTAAAGATCTGGTACACTTAAAAGTAAAATGTGGAAAGTCTAGTAAGTTCATGCTTCCTGTAATCATGCTACACTTCGATGACTACATGCCTTTTCGATGAAGCAGAGTCTGTGTCCTTTATAATAATACAGACAAAACTTTATGCTGTATTTTTACATTGGAAGGTACTGAGAATGTCAGTGACCCTCATGACACATTTACTAGCATGCTATTTTGAGCAGTGTCTGTGCATCAGGATAATTTGGCATTGCAAAAACAATAAAGTGGATATTCCTTCCTGCAAGAGGAGAAAAAGGAACCAGTGAATATCTGGTATTAATAATGAAGCCAACTGACTGTAATTTATATAGTGGCTTTTGAACAATTTAGAGGAAAGGGAAAGAAGATGGCTGCAGCAAAGGGGAAAGGAAATGAATATAAAGATAAGTGTGAGATTAATTATCTGATAGGGGCAGTATTCTTACTGCCATGAGGGTTGTATGAGTGACATTTACTGATCACCTTAAAGTATACAACTAAGTGTATTGGGTTTCTAAAAATTGAACTGGGGTCTAGTATTTTATTTGAGAAAATTATGAATGAAAAAAATCATTGTTCTGAAGTGGTACCATTTTCCCCATTTGGTAGTTTCTGACCAAAAACAATTTTTTATCATGTATATGTTATACATATAGTCTTTTAAAATTTCATGCATTTTATCTGTGAAATATTTGATTGAAGATTTCTAAACTACTGAGAAGATGGATAATTTTGGTCTAATTTTGACTAATTTTAACAAAACACCATGTAGCCAGTTAAAACATGATAAGGAGTACATTTTCAGGAAGAAAGAGTTTTTATTTCAAAACAAATAAATAGCACTGCTTAATTTCCATGTGGTTGTCTACATTTAGCCATTCTCTAGATTTCCGAGTTTATATAAAAGTGTGTGGACAGAGAGCAGTAATAGTGAGCCATGTTTTATCAAGAGTGTTTTAGCATCAGCATACGCGAAGTGCCATTCTGCTACCAGAAGTGATACAAGAGTAAAAGTAACATGAGAGTAAAGAGCAAAAGAAGAAAACAGATACTTAGGTCATAAAAATTGAGAAAGGCAAAAGCAATAAAACTACATACCGTTAAAATATATTGCAAAGTAATGGCAACACAATCTATGACAGAGAAATTTGACTGAAAAAAAAACCCAACAAACCAATAAACAAACAAACAAACAAACCCCTGAAACACAACAATCTCAATCAGATTTGATCTTGTAGTGAGTGAATGTTATCAGAAATCAGATAAAGTTTTAATTGTAGGACAGTTGTTTCACATTACATCTTAAGTTTACAGAACTTCCTTCTTTTTTTTTTTTTTTTTTAATTTATGGCATGGCTCTTGGCAATATTTTATTTTCACAGGTAATAACTAAGAAATTCTGTAACTAGTTCTTTGACTTTGGGAAATGTAGTATTTTAATAAAAACAGATTTTAGTCTGTATGATTTAAAGTGAATACCACTATTATTTTTAAAGTGATGATTATGTGCCAGGTATTGTTTTAGGCATTTTACATATTTTATAGCATTTAAGCTTCACAGTTTTTCTTTGGTGGTCGTATCTCTATTTGTAGAGAATGAACTTGAGACCTTGCTTAAAATTACATAGCTAATAAATAAGTCAGAATTTGAATGCAGGCTATTCTGACTCCATATTCTCCAGTAGCATATATATTCTTCAGTAGTGGAGTTCATCCATATGGTAGTTGCAAAGTGAATTTAAAGTCCTACATTATAACCTATTTCTCTAGGTATCTGAGGGATAGTGGAATCCTAGACTTAGAGGAAGACAGGCTTGTGTTTGAATCATTGTTTTCATATTTACTAGGCATATTATCTTAGGCAAGTCACTTGACATCTTTGAAGTTTCATTTTTCTCATCTATAAATGAGGATGATGGCACCTCCATCCTACAAGGTTATATAAAACCAAATGGAAGAGAATGTAAAACATATAACTTGCTGCTTGGCCTGTAGTATATGCTTAATATGTATTGGAATTTGAACAGAGAGAAGTTTTAGTCTAAGCCATAGAATAAGACCCAAATACTACAGGGGTTTTAGATGATCACATTAACTACTGTAAAATAAGAAGTTAAAGTCACCTACATCAGAAACAAAAGGACAGAAAACATTTGCATTTTGGCAGAAACACGTTGTGTTACGAACTGGGTCCAGGAGGATATCACCAAAGTCCGGAAGGTTTGGTCTTCCAGAAAATAGAGTAGTGAAGGAAGCAGCTGTGTGGAGTGGCATGCACGCTGCCCTCCGTGTTAGTCGGAGCAGGCACCGCAGTGTAATGTTATCCCATTCACAGCATGGCAGTGATCTTAACTGACAAGGCAGGAAATGAAAGTGCCATGGCGATCTCATTCTGCAGGGAGAAAAGGCAGGGAACAGAATGAGAGAAAAGGGAGAATTGCAGTAGGAGTTTGTGTAAACAAATGCTGAAAAGTCCTGGAAATGCGCATAATAGGAGAGGACTAATTGGGTTTTTTTGGAAGTCCAAATGTAGGCCTCTAGCATTTTCTAGTGAGGAGACCCCAGGCATGTGGTAAATTTAAAAGGATATCATTGGCATATTAGAACATTAGATCACTGTTAATCATGTAGAGTAGCTAGTCACAAAGGCCTGTAGGTGTTAAAGCCAGTGTTATTATAATTCTTTTCCCTCACTTAGGTCCTGAAACTCATTGCTTTTTCTTTATATACCATTTTCAAATTTAGTTGTCATATTTACCAATCCTAAGAATCTTCTTAATAGAACATTTTGTTTGAACATCTATCTGTTTAGCTAAAAAGAAAATGGCCGTCTACCCGCCCCCCCGCGCACGCGCACACACACACACACACACACCACCACCACCACCACCACCACCACCACTTGTAATAATTTCCTTGAAGAACAGAACACAGGTAACCCTTTGTGCCAATATGCCTGAGAAACATGGCCTGTTTTTTCCTTCATCCTTTTTTCACTGTCTCAGGCAAGCACAGCATACTTCATATCTTGCCCTAGCCCTGTTCTCTTCTTCTGTAGCTGACAGTGCTTATATATCAAGAGCGCCAACAAGATGCAGCTCCATTTAACAAAAAAGTGCCTTAAAAATGTAACTCTTCTTTCAGCATTTTTATTGCACAGTCCATCTGCTCCTTCATCTTGGCTGCTCTTTACTTTCACAGTGACAAGGCTCACTCCTTTTTCTTGTCTTTTAGACAAGATCTAATTGGCAAGTGGGAAGTCTTCACATTTTTGCCTTTGCCAGCCAATAGTAGTTTCAGACTTTTATGTAAACAGTTGGCTAAAATAGACTTGAAGGGTAAAGAGAAACTGTGATGAAAATGAAGGATTAAAAAAAAATCCCTTCCCAGAAAATGAACATACCTTCCTACAAAAGTATAATAAATGTTTTTGAATGAATTGTACTGTAGTTTTATCAGTTACTGGGTAAATACAGTAAGTCTGACCAATATTTTTGATGGCTCCAAATAACAAAATGTTTAGCCTGAATCATTATTTCATGCATAACTCTTTTGTGTAAAATATTCCTCTGTTTCTGGTAAAATAAATTCTCTGAACTTGTGGTGCCATGGGGATTGATGGCATAGCCGGTGAGAGGAACGGGTCTCTGAGAGATCTCTGCATTGCCATTTGTGTTGCCAGGATTATGCAGAAATGCCAGACTCATATCCTTGGGAATCACATACTGGCATAGAAAAACACTGGTGATTCAAGAAGTGCCTTTAAACGTTGTCCCTTTTCTTGTTTAAAGTACACCTGTGGAACTGCAGGAAAATAAACAAGCAGGCTCTGCCCAGGGGTCTGGTACCTGTACAGACCAAGATACTAATAATGTCATTATAGCAGCTAGCTGCTTTCCACTGAACCTTTAATAAAGGTCATTAGTTGCCTGCTTTCTTGAGTGAGATGGTTTTGCAGCAAGTGCTTGGAGAAAAGTTATCAGTGCTGTGTGTTAGAAACAGGCATTCTGCCAACAGCTTTATAATGAAGGTGAAATGTAATAAAGCAATGGATTGACAGTTTATGTGTTGAAAGTGAAGGAAATGGAGGTGTGGAGAAGCATTATAGGGAACCTTTCTAGTCATATCTTCAATTTAACCATCAGAAGAAATGCTTCAAAACCTTAGATTTATGAATTTCTAGTAAGCAGTTTCCCAGCATGTAAACAAATCTCAGTGGGCTGTTTTAGGAAGGTAGATTTGGGCAGTGAAGTAATCATTTTTATTCCTCTGATTTTCCAAATAGAAATGGACATATATGATAAAAATGTCAGCCACACTCTCCACGTCAGGGCCCTAACAGGATTACATGTCAGTTCTTAATGTCTCGCTCTGTTTTTCTTTGCCATGAATGGCTGCATTATTGCTCACAGGAACTTCACTGTAATATATGGTAAGAGACAAGTAGCTCTTTATGGCCAGTGATTATTCGGTTTGAATGAAACCTGTGATTTATGTCCATTTAACTGAAAAGCCTTGTAAATTCCCAGTGCTGCATTTTTCCTCAATAGAGAATGAGTCAAGCGAAAGTGACAACTAGGTTGGCGTGGAAATGTGCAGTGCATTGCCGTGTTATATTTAATACACCTGACATGAAAAACGTGCACACACCACACAGTCACCTTAAATAGGAGTGAAAGTGACATTAGCTTGTAATATGACTGCCATATTCAGTGGATTAGACACTAACATTGGCTTAAAAGGAGATTTGGAGCCAGAGTGGGATGAGCATGGGGCCACAGATTGTGATAGGCAGTTCTGTCCTCCTAATATTTTAAAAATTAGTTATTTTTACAGTTGCTTCTACTGATATCTGGAAAATAATGTGACTCTTCCCTTTCATTACATGTATTATCTTTAGCTTTAGAGTTAAGAAGGAGAGCATGAAATCCCAGTGCAAATATTATTCCAGAGTTTTCTTTAGGAGGTGCTGAGATCATTTAGTTGGCCTTTTTTTTTTTCTTTTTGTTTTTTCCGTCTCTCTGTATCAGTCAGACCCCTCTTTAGTGTCTGCCTTACCTGTACTTGGGCTTGTCTCCTTAGCTGTATCTCTAATTCACCCACTGTTTGTCAGGGAGCCCCAACCTCCCTCTCCCTACCTCCATGTTAAGTCTAGTTTAGATAGTGGCACCATGAGGGGTTTTTCAGTTTCTTTATCTACTTTGCTTCAAAATTATATTCCAGTTCGCACAAACAAAAGTAATTGTTTTAAATAAGATTTTATAACCATGGGGCTTGTGACCTTCATTTCATTTCCAGGTCTTCTGTTTCATACTTAAACTGCTTCTTCTTACTTAAGGATATCAGGTGGAAATTATTTTAACTTTTTTTAGGTTTAGGGAGAAAAGTAACAACAAATCTGTATAGTCTCTGTTTACAATTTGGTTTCTCAAACTATGTCTGACTTGATTTTAAAATGAAGAAAGCAGAAAATAAGGTTGGTGTTTTCTTTTAGTCATCTTGTACTTTCAGATTACAGTCCTGGTTGTTACTTTTAAATAACAGATGCAAAATCTATGGACAATTATAAGAAAAATAGAAAATATTGGAATTGACACTGGTTTCAATGAAGCCAAGAATTCAGGGCCTGCTGAAAATATCTGATCTGGCCTTGTTTTACATGATACTGCTAAACACTTTCCTCTGAGCTAAGACTGCTGTGGTAGTTGAGTGAATCAAGAGAAAGTCCATCATCAAACAAAATTATAGAGATCTCATAGGCCTAAACTTATGAATCATTTGGGATCTGCTTTTATGGCATGCTCTTAGGGGGAAAAATCAGATAACTCAAGTTCCCATAATAGCTTTTGTTTCACAGCAGGTCTGAATAATGTATTGTTTACAAAGTAAAAATGGTCTGATAACTTTTTATTATCATTACTATGGATGTTGTGTGTCTTCTGTGATTGTGGAAATATTGTAGGGCTAGATCTTAGTTATGCCTAATTCATGATCATGTGTGGAACACATTTGAAGCAGCCGTGGTCTGAAACCACTCTTCAGTCCTGGATGAACAGAAGTTACTCGTGGTCCAGTGGGCTTGGTCTTTGAAGTGAGGGAGCTGTGAAGCTTAGTGCCTGTATTTGCACCTCCTTCTCTCAACTCAGGTCAAGCCTTCGTTGTGTTAGAGTGTTGTTCTGTAAGAGAGGCTACTACTGTACATTTCAGCCACTACAGATTTCTAATCTGCTTATTTATAATTCAAAAGCTTGCCTATATATTAATGAACCCTTAATGAGCTGTTGAAAATGCCTGAATTACAGTCAGATTATTAAACTCCAACAGCCCCATAATCATACCATTTGAGTGGGCTTTAGGTACTTTTCACATCTGCAGCTTAGTATTGTGAAGGGTATGCGTTTATTCGGAGGAAGCTTTGTAATAATTTTGACCCGTAATTTATTTATTGCCCTCCGAATGCAGTCGTGTATGCAGATGCTCTCTCCCATTATCTGTGGGGCAGGTGCACAGTGTGTTGAAAGACAGCTAATTAGGATTTGCTGAAAGATATGCAAAAACTGTGGGCTTATAACAAAGCCAAGTTCATTGTTAAACAATGTTTTACTGTGTTTGTAGGATTTGTCTAAATCTTAGGGATACTGAAATGAATGTTGTGGTTTTAAGTATATTGTAAATAGGGTTGTTTTTTTAAAAAAACTTTATAATGCTATGATAACCAAGCCTAGATGTAAAACTTCATAAATCTCTACAAATGTCCCAGTAGACATTTTGGATTAAAAACAAGAATGACCAATTTTAAATTATTGTTTTCCCAAGTTTCAGTATGAAGATATTAAGATCCTTTGAAAGCCACATAGTCCAATTCATTCTGGCCCTTGCAAATTTGCATTCCTTAAAATGTTTATAGGTGCCTAGAGGACTAGGTGTTATGATTGCAAGCCATGTGTGACTGTGGCAGGTTAGTAAGGCAAGTAATAGTGAGTGAATAGGTAGGTAAGATGAAGAATCAAATAGTAATTTGAAGAAAAAAATAAGAAATAAGTAAGGAAAGATGAAGAAAATAAACAAATTTAAATTAAAAATAGTTTTGGAAATCGTGTATTATTATTTAAAGACCCATAATCATGACTTTGCTTAATAGAGAAAAAAATTGATTTACTTTCCCAACTACACTAGTCCTCAAATAATGTTTCATTATAATGTTGATGAGATGCAATAGAAATTAACCCTTATTTATATCAATTAGCCTATGGTAAAATTGGTTTCTTTATACTGTATGTCATTTCACTTATAGTCACAGAGTCTGCTGGTGATGTGAAATGAGGACTTACTGTAGAGTTATGACAATGACTTTAGTATTGATAAAATAACCTTCTTAATGTTCCCTAATTACAAAGGGTTCTAGTACTTTTCACCCACAGGAGTGTGAACTTTTTGTCAGAAAATGATTTTTTTCTAATTAGATTTGATGTACATAATTTATAAAGAAAAAGCAGAAGGATTGCATTAAATATTTTTCCTGTATTTGAAGGAAACACCACAGTATTGATTTACTTAGGATTTTAGAAGTGATATTACTTATCACAAAGGGAAAACATTATGCCAAATGAAAATATATACTTATAATGATCTTTACTTGTGTTCACTAATTTTGAGCTTAATTATTGCTTCCTATTTGTATGTTGGTTTATATGCTTATTAGGTACGAATGAAAGTGCCATAGATGGCTAATTAGTTTGTGTCTTTTGCATTTCTTCCTGACAAATTTCCTTCTTCTGTCTTCCTGCTTCCTTGTGTATTAATCATTGAGCATCTTCTCTTGTGTGCCACATGTGTGCAGAGGAGTGTAATCATTTTGTCTGTGGATGTTGATCTGCTATTAAAGAACCTCACCAAATGTCCATAGGGAAAAGAACAATAAATATTTGTACAAGTGGAAAAATGGAAATCCAGAGGACACTTGAGGGTATATAAAAATACATTTCCAAGAGATGCACAAGTATCTGTGTAAATATAAAAAAGAAATAACAAACACAAAAATGTGAGCAAAAATTTAGTGTAGAAGGGAGAAATGTAAGGAACTCCCAAATGAATAGTATGAAATGAAACAGAGCCTGAAGTGCCAGATAAGAGGCTGCTCAGTGAGTCATCCCTGTGTGTCAAAGGCACAAAAAACTTGGTATGTGGAACTACAAGGATGCCGAGGTCATGAAATTTTAACATGGAAAGAAAATAAAAGATGTTAAAAATACCAGTGTAACCAGTATTTGGTAGTTCTATAGCAAATACATGGTTGTCTATCTTTAATTATCAGCAGTGTACTGATAGTGATTTTATCTTATTTAAGGCAGTTAATCTAACTTTTCGGTTCCCTAAATGAATTATTGTCTTAGTATATTATTATAGTTTTCAAACTTTATTTATTTACCTCTGAGCAGGCAACAGATATAATTTTAAATTAGTGTGAGTGAGTTTTATTATCCAGTTGAAATTATTCTGAAGTATATTTTTAAATGAAAGTGACAACTTTAAAGTGTTTTGAGGGAGGGAATTAAAGTTGTTCATTTGAGTTAAGACAGCCAAGAGCTCTCTCCTGCTGTGGGTGTAGTTCAAGACATCTAGGAATGAAATCTGTTCTGAACTGATGGTAGTTTTGGGTTAGCATATAAAATTTCAGAGCTGGTGCTCAGTTGAGTACTTGGCAGCTTATAGATGTTACTGTCATGTAAGTTACACTAGACACAGAGTGCACCACTGTGAATAAACAAAAACAGGCACAGACGCAAAAAGCAGAATCCAAATGCAGACATGCAAGATGCCAACTTCCTTCACCCCTGCCCCAAGACGCCTTGTAACGAGTGTGAAGAACCTGCTTTTAAATAGATTTACAGAGGTTAATTGAGCCTGGGATATTTTAGATTATACTATATGTTAATGAAAATGCTGATTTCGAGCTGTCGTGACTCCAGTGCTTTTTATACCCTGATAATTATTTTAAAACTTTGTCTTCTGTGTTGTTGAAAACATCTTGGCAGAAAGCCTATGTGACCTGATTAAACCTATGACTTGTCAGCTGTGATCTATAGTACTCAGATGAGGTTGCTGACTGGACATCACTTAGGAAGTTCTTTATTTAAAAGCAAAATTAGATTGAGACTACTGTGCCCAGCACCATATTGCCATGTTGATAGAACATTTTTAATACTGTATTTAGTGTCCTCGTTTTATAATTTGTTGACAATTGCTTAACAAAGGCATTTAATAATATATATTTTTAAAGCATAGCTAATTACCTCATGATGTACATATTTCTCGTCTGAAATTACATGGCAGAGAAGCCCATATAATCCTGTTTATTTTTAATTTTTGGATGTAGCTTGTGAATTAATTGTTCTATGAGATTTTAAATTGTTCTTCTAACTGCACAGAGAAACAAAATAACCACCTTTTTTTGATGGGTTTGTTTTATACCTTTGGATGCTTTTTTCCTTTCTTAAAACCTAGAATTTTTACCTTCTTCCCATTTTATGCTTAAACCACATAAATCTGGGAAGATTGGATGTCAGAATATTCTGGAAGCTAGGGCTACCTTTTTCCATGGATCCAACCTGGGGTAAATTGAGAAGGGTGATCTTAGAAATTCTGGGATGCATGTAAATATTATCTTGAAAAGAATTTTCATAGTTATGCTTATTGATAAAATGTGAACAATGAAATTCTCAGCATGAATTGCAGTACACTGATGTTATTTGATCATTTTCTCGAATAAATAAAATACTCACACTATTTGTCCTGTTTCTCGCTTCTTCTCTCTTGTCTCTCTCTCTCTCTCTCTCCCTCTCTCTCTTTCTCTTTCCTTGAAGGTCTCAGCATCAGAGGAGCCCAGGAGGAGGACCCTCCCGATCCCCAGCTAATGAGACTGGACAATATGCTTTTGGCAGAAGGGGTTTCAGGTCCTGAGAAAGGTGGGGGATCGGCGGCAGCAGCTGCAGCCGCGGCAGCCTCTGGAGGTTCTTCAGATAACTCTATTGAACACTCAGATTACAGAGCCAAATTGACCCAGATCAGACAAATCTATCATACAGAACTGGAGAAATATGAACAGGTCAGCAGCCGCCACTCTCATAGTCCTGCACAAACCCTCTATTGCTCTGCTATTAGACCGCGCTAACCAATTCTGAGGGCTGTGAGGGGTAGGTGTTAACACAAAGAGCAAAATAAATAAGGTCAATGCAAAAATCTAAGTGAAGTGTTGGATTCATGAAATAAAGTCCCTTTGAGATTTCAGAGGTGAAGCTAAACTATTTTATCCCATCCCCTTGTTTTAGTTTTATTCATTCCTCACATCCACGTGCCCTTACTACCACACCTGCAGCCATCCTTCCCCTCTAACCTCACCACTTTATGCTCTTCAAAGCTTCTATCATTAACATTTATGCACTGGCCTTGTTCATAAGCTGTGACAACTTTTAAAGGGAAGTACTGCATAGTGAGGTGTCTCTCCTGCGATGTGAGCTCCAGAATCCACCTAGGGATTCTTATGGATAGTATCCATAGCAGGGGGGACTGGTGGGGGGCGAGATAACTTCACAGAGTAAGCAGGTTCTGGTCTATGTCTCTGAGAAGGAGACCTCCCAAGATAATTAACTTGGAGCAGGGAATACGAGGCATTATGTGTTAAATTCCTGATTAGAGAGAGAGTATGGATTAAAAATGCTATTCTCAGTAATTATATTAACCATATTTCATTGACTCTAACATATTTTTGATTTTAATCTGTATCATTGTTTTATATATCATCAAGAAAAAATTAACACTGCCCAATTTAACTATAACATGTCATTGATTGTAAAATGCTCCCAAACTTCAGAGATGTTAAAATGTGCAAAAAAACAAATAACTCTTAGATTCAGTGAAAAAAGATAAAATGTTCATGGTTCATTTTAAACATATTTTAGTTGTTAGTTTAAGCCTAAAAACCTGCTTAGTTTGAGGAATTCTCATTGAATAGTAATTAAAGAAAATATTATTATGAAAATGTTTAAATATACTGTAAAATAAAGAATATGATTATTAAGTCAGATCCTATTTACAAGTTTTTAGGTCAGAAAAGTTGTGAGTTGGCCATTTTATAGAGATCAACCCAAAATAAGGAACTGCCTAGATATACCTATCATGTAGATAAATAATTATTAGCATTTAGTCAATCTTATTTTGTCTATCTCCCCCTCATCTCCTTCTTCCCCCACTTTTTTTGGTGGAGTATTTTAAAGCAGTCTTAGGCACTGTACCATTTTACCCATAAATATTTCACTATGTGGTTAGGTATGTCTAAAGTCTAAACACCTTAATATGATGACGAAGTCCTGGTCAGTTTTAATGCTGATTTTTCTTCTAAGTTTCCTGTATAGTTTCAGTTGTATATGTTATTTTTTCATTGCCTTCTCTAATATGCTGACTATGGTGGTATTAAGCAAATGCTGGATTTTGTCCCAGAGGTGAGTGTGTTTTGAGGAAGGGTAGAAAGATTTATGTAGTTCGGTGTTAAAATGCAGTATAAATTAATCTTATAAGATATGTCTTTTTTGTGTGTGTGTGTGTGTGTGAATAAGACTTCCTGGGAGCTCATACTGTATCTCTAGTCTCATTTGTAGGAATGAGTTTTGGTTGAAGATATGCACATAAGAATTTTAGAAA
Source organism: Anoura caudifer (assembly GCA_004027475.1). Lineage (NCBI taxonomy): Eukaryota > Metazoa > Chordata > Mammalia > Chiroptera > Phyllostomidae > Anoura > Anoura caudifer. Next base: position 52,718 of record PVKU01003707.1, read on the forward strand.
AATTATCTTGTATATATACACAAAAAATGGAGCTTTCTGATTTGACATATGAATAATTGAGAGTAAACAAAATAAGTAATGGTTGAAAAGGTTGCCCTGAGCACAAACAGTGGGAAATGGCTCTAATTTGTAGTGATATCCTAATTACTTAACTTTATGTTAAATACCTCTATACATACTCACTAAATAAATACCACCAGTCACCTTGCATGAAAAGATCTATAATATTGGGCCAAATGGCTCTACTTTTTTTTTTGGCTGAGGAATTAAGATGGTTTCTTACTATCTCCTTCCATGACTCTTCACATCGACATCCTTATTTTCTCCCTATAGCCCTATTGGAAGTTGGGCAAAGCTGACATTAGTCAATGTCACAGGGGGCTCGGGGGTTTTCTGTTGTTGTTGTTGTTGTTTTGTTTTTGTGCTTTCAAAATATACGTGTACACACATGTTCTTCATAAATTAATCTATACTTAAGTATTTTTGGATTAAATATCATATTGGGAAATAATGAGTTTTAAAATGTAATCATGAACCTTATTTTTAGGTTATTTAGTAGCCTGATAAAAACTATTTATATGTATATTTAGTTTCTCATTTTTAAACACTTTGAGAAGGAAAAATATATAGATAAATGAAATCAATGCAGTATTATGGACAAATAAATAGATGAAATATGACTAGTTGGCTGATTCAACAGAGTTTAAGTTTACATATTTTCTTCTGTAGGTTCTGACTTGTTTTAGAAATAACAGCAGAATTTCATTCTTTTGAGTTGCCTTTGGGGTGGCTTTTACAGATCTTCTGTGAGTTTCAACATAAGATGATAGCCAGCTTTTTTAAAAACATCCTTGGGATACAAAGTCTTTATCTGGGATAAACCTTTCAGGGATATTTTTTGGAATTACTAGAAGGGCTAAGCAGAACTAAGTGAGATGAAGGGGTGACGTTGCTAAAATAGATGGTAATATAATTTCCATTTTACAGATGAGAAAATGAGACTCAGGTTATTTGTCCAATGTCACACATCTAGTTAGTGTCAGAATCAGGCATTGGAATCTTTCTGACAATATGTCTTCCTTTTTCATTGAATTATGCTGTTACTTATGTTGAATTGGAAAATAATTCAGGTACATTCGGTTTTCTCTGATTTGCTCATGGTGGATTGCATTTGGAATGGGATCAGAGTAGAGATGGAAAAAAGAACAACTATTTTAATCACTTTGCAGAAATTATATTTTTCCTCCTAAAAGTGAATGCAGGTACTCTGAGTGACAGAAAGCTTATTAGTAAATTGGAAGAGCATATAAGTTAAGGCAGAGGCTTCATCAGAAAATTGTGTTGAGTCTTTTACTAAAAGAAATAAACTACATTGGAATCTAGAGCTATTCACTCTACTGTGTTTTGCAGTGAAGCTGTAATGAAAATGTATCTGAAGCCTGTTTAGATTTAGATTGCCATAAAATTAACAAACACCACCAGTGCAGTAAATTAAAGTACCTTGTAAACATAGCCACATTTACAAAGCTAAGCAGACTAGAGCTACAGTTTGAGCAAAATTAAATCCAAGCTGCAAGGCTCTGTTTTATGTGTGTGTTTTAGGAATGGTGCTATCTTTAAAATACTGTCCTTTTTTTCTCTGTAGAATGTCCTTTGATTATATGTCTCCATTACATAGGCTTAGATGTAATGATTTTTTGGTGATAATCATCTAAATTCACTTATAAACCCTTTTGAAATATTCGGCATAGAGTAAGGTTCTTGAATATGACTACCACCCCAAAGGAAACAAAACTATTTTGTTTTTCTCTTGTTGATCCTGACCCCAAAGAGGAACGTGATAATTTTCCAAAGCTTGCAGCAGAAGCCTTACAGTAGTTTGTCTTCGGTGCATTGCCTCCCTCTTTAGCTGGACAAAAACCTTGTTGCTTCTTTGTCTTCTTGTTAATTAGCAATGAATTTTGAAAAATGCTTTACACTACCTTTCAAAAATGCTCTTATGATTAAAGGCCCAACTATTAGGATAGGTAAATTCCTAATGAACTTTTAGCCAAGGCTCCTGGGAAGCCTGTTTTTAAGAATTAAAGGACTTCTTGCTTCCTTTACCTCTCTACCAAAAGGAAATGGACACGTTGATATTTGCAAATGAAATTTGACTTAGACACTTGTTCTTGGTTAAAATGAAAAAGATATACCGTGCCCCATGCAGCTCTCCCACTTTGCTTGTACCAGAAGAAATGCTTGTACACAGGCAATTCACTTCATAATTTATAGCTGCTATAATAGAGATGACATATTGAAAGCTATCTACTATAATTATATTGAAATACATTTTTGCTGAAGGCGAAAATGTTGTAAGGGTCCCAACCCTCCCCAAGCATCTGGGAACCTGCTTTCTGAGTTCACAGATGTTGGAGGAATTCACCTCAAATCAGGTAAAGCTTTGGAGCCAAGCATGTACATGGAGAATGTGCTCAAAATCAGTCAGGCACTGTTTAGAGACTAGGGGATTTGCAGATTACAGAGGATTATTAGGGATATGGAGAGTGAGTGTGGAACTTAAACCATTGTAAAAGAATGGCCTTAGGCTTTTTGAGGATCTCAACATTATGTGCTCACATTTCCTGGCAAAATCTCCTTTGCCTGTAAAGGAATTTTATTTTTATTTATATCCGGTTAAAAAATGCTGATGATGTTACACTAGAGATTGTGTAGCCTACAAACTCCTAATCACATTTTGCTATTTCTTTTTAACAGTTAAGCAGAAAAGATAAAATGGTACTGCTACTTGATGTAAACTTTATACAGTATTTCATTTTTTCAAGGAAGGTTTTGTCATTCGTTGTCCAAAGGGAAGAGTTTTACTTCTTGTCAGCTTTCATGCTGGGTCATTTCCTTGAACGGAAGGAGTATTTGAATGTTCCCTTTTTTCCCTCCACATTTGTAGTTTATTGACTCTATGTGCCAAATGTATCATTGACCATAAACGTGATTAATGAATGGTTTTATATTTGAATACTCTTTTTTTTTATTCAACATCTTTGGAAACAATGTTTGTATTCAGGCAATGGGAAGGCAGAACTATTCAATATATTATATATTAGGTAATCAGAGTAGGGATTACAAATTAACACTAAAATTTAACACTTGCAAAATTAACACTAAAAATATGAATTTCATTAAATCGTCATTTTCATTGTCAATAACTGCCATTTAGTAAGTATTAATTATGTTCCAGACTACAAAAGAACTTAACATGCATATATTATATAATATAATCCTTACAAAACCCTCATGAGATAGGTCCCTAAACCATGTTATTAGGTAAGAAGTGTTGAAGTACAGTAGATATTTCATCTTCGTGGCTGTTCCTTGGGCCTTAGAGTCTCATTCTAGTTGGCTTAGAAAATCTTTAAATGAATCTGTTGATTTAATAATAAACATTTTGTAAATACAAAACCTATAATATTGGAGTAGAGTTACTTGTAACGTTATAAAGACATCTAGAAGATGAATGCATGCAAATTTGAGAGGCATTGACGTTTAATATTCTTTCTTTGAAAAGTGGGTTTTAGAATAGGCGGTATTATGTTCTGTCTACAATCACTTCTCTAGATGGTTACAAAAGACTAATTCAATTTTTAGATCTGATCACTGAACCATTTAAAGACTTCCTGTATAATCAGTGCTTACTCTGTGTTAAATTTTACCTTTTTATATTCAGTGATCTGAAATTACAGGCAAGAAAGGAGTTGAATCTTGAATTCACAACTGAAAATAGCACCACCAGAAAACAGGCAAAATGCCAAACAGTTTGAGTATAAACCAAATAGGTATGAATATTGAGAAAGTTTTATTGGCCAACAAATATCATTAAAACTGTATCAAAAACTCAAATATTTCAAGTTCTCAATTATTATTTGGTTTGGGTTTTTTTTTAATCATCCTCCCAGCTGACGAGCTCCCATTTTCTTATGGATTAAAAAAAATTTTTTTTTTAATTGTTCTTGTACAGTTTTCTGTCTTTTATTCCTATCCCAGCCCACCACTCCTGGTTTGGGTTTTTAAGGAGAAAGGAACAAATGGCAAAAAGGAATGCTCATATTAAGAATTGATTAAAACTATTTTTATCAGATGAAGCCTTCCATGCTTTATGTTCATTTAACTGATACTGTAATGTATGTTTTAAAACACAAACCAAAAAAATGCATTCTAGATCGTTTTCAGCAGCTGGATTAAAAAAAAGAGGTTTCTGCTATTACTTTAAATCAAAAATTTAAGAAATCCAGTGTCTATTTTATTAACATAGTCTTGGAGGTATATTGGAGGATATGATAAATGTTTGAAGTGAGCATCCCACATTATAAACAGCATTGATGATAGTATGTGGTTGAATGGCCCTTTAAAACAACTCCACAATCATTTGATCATTCTTACTGCTTTTATGTGTTTAAAAAACGTTTACCTTTTAAAGAATAAGAAATCAGGCAGTACTGTGTTCTGCTCTGAAACTGGTACAGATGATGCTGTAAATGAGGCTGTAATTTACTTTCAGTGGTATAAAGGAAAAAATCACTTTGCCTAAAGTGTATGCATCTTTCTTAAGGGTGTACCCAGATTTTAATTATCTAAATGTAAATACTTAACGAATTTTACTTAGAGTAATGAGCTGAAGTGCACACTACATAAATGAGATGTTCTAATTAATCATGTATGAACTACTGGTTTAAAGAAAAGCCCTGTGAATTCTGTGAATGTTGGGCTATGGCCAAATTGCTAATCAGCATTTGCATTCATAGATGACTTCACTTAATAAGTTGTGGGACATTCAGCAAATGTTTTAGAAAATTATGAGTTTTTTGTTGCAGAAACTTTTTGCTTTTAACCTATCTCACCCCCTCCCCTACATGAGCCTTTGGCTTCTTCTTAGAAACCAGAGGCAGACATTCTGGAGAGATTAAAATACAGCCAGAGAATGCTAGGAGAGCCAACATCTCAGGTATCGTTGACACAGGAGACCTAAATTATTTATCAAGACATGTGCTACATCATAGATGTACCATAATGTGTGAGCTAGTTTGTAGGGATTAGCAATGTCATTTGTGCAAATAAATGGTTCCATACTCTAAGTACAGCAGTTCTCACACTTTCTGGTCTTTGGACTTAGACTCTTAAAAATTATTGGAGACCTATTAAGAGCTTTCACTTGATTGGTTACATCTATCAATATTATACTAGAAATTGAAAGTATTAGTTTAACAATAACAATAATAAATATGTTAGCCTAAATAACATTTTTTAAAACCCCCAAAACTTGCCCTGGCTGGTGTGGCTCAGTAGATTGAGTGCCAGTCTGTGAACCAAATGGTCATAGGTTCGATTCCTAGTCAGGATACATGCCTGGATTGTGGGCCAGCTTCTCAGTTGGCGGCACACGAGAGGCAACCACACATTGACGTTTCTCTCCCTTTCTCCTTCCCTTCCCCTCGCTAAAGATAAATAAATAAAATCTTTAAAAAAAACCCAAACTCAAAATTTAATGAGAATGGCATTGTTTTTACATTTTTACAAAACTGTTTAATGTTGGGTTTAATAGAAGTCACCTGAATTCTCATGTGTACTTCTTCAGTCAGTCATGTGGCTAAAGTATATAAATACATCTGGCTTCATACAAATATGTCACTGGAAAAGGGAGGAGTATATTAATAGCCTTTTCATATAATTGTGGATATTCTTCTGTTATATTACACTCAAACTTGACAAGTTGTAGTCTCTTAAAGATTAGTTATATTGTGGAGTCTGAAAATCCTGTCTAGTTCGCACTTTGAATAGATCTTCTCCCTGTCTGTGTTTTTGTAACCTCGTGCATTGATTATCTGGAAAGTATTGGTTAAGTGGGTGTATCTTCCAGTGTCAATACATTTCATTGTGTTCTTGTAATATCAAAATATCATATTTATCAATACCAGTATCAAACTATCAGAAAGTCTAATGGGAAACTGTCAAGCTCACAGTGGTGAGCAAGTTTTTCAAAATTGTAATTTTCATTTAAAAACTCAAATTTCATCACTGGCGCAACTACTGTCAGCTGTTTTCTTTGATGTGACAGCCTCACTTGGTTCATTTTTGAGAAAACATAGGCAAATACATAAGTCCAAATAATCATAATTTGTCTATAATGCTTTCAAATAATAGTGTTCTATGAAAAAAGCAGCTTCATTCACAACTTAAACAATCACACAAGTTCTTTTTCTTGAGATAACCATCCATTGATATTCAGAGAAATACTTTTTGTGTGCTTCCTGCTTGTCACAGAATATTAAAGACATAGTCAAGTGTTGAGGCACAGTAAAATCAATAATTTCTCTTGCTTCATTAAGGACATTCCTAAGTGAAACTGTCTTTTTGTGTGTGTATTTGTGTGAATGCATGGTTGTGAGGAATAAAAAAGAAACATAAAAAATAATTTAGTACACTGTTTCCCAAAGAGTTTTTTATAGCACGTTGGTCTGCAAGATGCTGTAGTGCTGTCTAATGCGGTTGCCACTAGTTATATGTAATTATTGAGCCTTGAAATCTGGCTAGTCCGAACTGAGATGTGCCGTAAGTGTAAAGTGCCTACTAGATTTCCAAAGTACATGAAAAAAAAGATGTAACATGCCTCATTAACAGTTTTTAAAATATTTATTATGTGTTTAAATGTTAATATTTGTATATATTGGGTTAAATAAAATATATTGTTAAATTAATTTCACCTGATTCTTTTTTTAATGTGGCTACTATTTAAAAATTTCATATGAATAGAATTCTAAAATTTCATACATGGCTCTCAGTATATTTCTGTTGGACAGCATTACTGCAGAGAAGAGGTTTTGTGATCAAATTTACTTGGGAACAGTTGGGTACACCATTCCTCTTTGAAGATTTACTATGCAATTGGTATAGTAGAAGTACTGAGAAGTCCTGCAAAAATAAAAAAAGGCCTTTTAAAATTCTGGTTAATATCACATTACCCAAACATACTGTATTATTGGGCCACGTATTAACATTTTCTGGAATTAGCTATGGAAGTATAGAACTTGCTGATTTCAGTTTGGGGAAACAGTTCTAGTTTAATTTTCTTCATTTTACTGATAAGCAAACTTAAGGGCTAGAGTTTGTCAAATTATATGATTTTGAAATTATAAGAACCATCTGTTTAAGGAAAGTGCATGAAAAAATGGACAGTTTTTAAAGTAGGATAACCACTTTCAGCTCCACAGAAGACAGTTTAAAATGACAATAGAGCAGGGGAAAATCTTAATTTATTTTTATGTTGGTTTCCTTAAAGATGGAAAGAACTTCTGGTTTTAGAGTTGCAAAGTTCCTTAATGGGGTGTGTGTGTGTGTGTGTGTGTGTGTGTGTGTGTGAGTGAAAGAGAGAGAGAGAGAATGAGAATGAGAATCTAGGACAATAATTCTTAGCCTTTCTTAGTTATAGACCGGCTAAGAACATGAAATAAAAACAAAAACTCCACAAATTGTCCCTTTAGGAAATACATATGTGTACACAACTTGTATAAGATTTCAGGAAGTCATAGCCATTCTAAACCTCTCCCTGGACTGCGGGTTAAGAACTCTTTACTTACAGTTCAGGGATAATTTATTTCAGGCCTATTGATCAACATTACTCTCAAATTGTAATGTAAAAGCCCACCAGTCAGTAGGTGTTTATTGGATGCCTACTGTGTGTATTATACAGTTCTATACTCTGAAGAATTCCATAAGTATAACATAGTGTCACTATTCACAAGGAATTTTAAAATTCTTAAGACTTAAAATGTGTAAAAACTTGGGTAAGCGAGACTCATTTTACCTTACCTTAGCAATATTTTATTTATAGAAAAGCTCCATAAATGCCTAGAGTAACTGAAACACCCAGTGTACTTGAAAGGTTAGTTCTCTAATGAGCAGTTAGAAAAACCATCATGTGCTAGATGTGAGCAATGTTCAGGTTACCTGTAGGGAGGTGGGCATTATTATAGCTTCAGAATGCGTCTTGCGGTGATCAGTGAATGTTCTGTTTGCTCGCCCTACTAGGGGCATCTGTGCAACAGAGATGAAGAATCTCCCATCTTGCCTTTTTAACCAAAATGCCAGAAGATGTTCTTTTTATTCAAGGGTATAGATTGATGCTTTATTTACCCAGTCAGTACTGGATTTCATTTTAGACCCAGTTACATGGTTTTGTAGATGTAAAGGATTATAGGTGACCTGAAAGAGATGGGGGCTGAGGATTGTTAAAAGATTTGCCCCTCCCCTGAAGAATTGAGCTGTCTTACCTATTGTTTTGGGGATGGCTCGTATCTACTAATAGGGCCCACACCACAGCTAAATCATATTAGGACATTGGCATGCTTGGCATTCAAGGCCTTTATATGCTAACACAAACCTGAATCCCGTCTTTAAATATTCTCCCAATTCCTCTGAACTTGCCGTGTACTATTATTTCCGGGGTTTTTCTTGCACCTAGAATTCCTCCTGCTTCTGTCTTTGTTTACCTTTCAAAAATCCTACCCATTTTTTTCAGCCCAAATGTCACTTCAGCCATGCAGCCTGACATGATCTCTGCCTCCAGTTTACATTCTGTCCTTGGAACTTAGGAAGCACTTATTCCTATCTTCCTCTGACACTGTACACAGACTGACTTGTTGGGGAATTAGTTTTTTATATATTTTATCACATTGAAGGCCAGGTTTATATCTTGCTTGTTTCTATGTCCTTTAATAGTACTTGGAATAGTTTGAATTTCATAGTTATTCAGTATACATTTGTTGAATAAATGTAAAACCCCTGAGAAATTAGAAGGTGCTTAGCATTAACAATTAACTATTTATATTTATATATTTATATTTATAGTTGGTAGAGAGCATTCCCCCAATGGGAAAACTTCATTTTGGAACTGGACAAGGGTTGGTGGGAAGGGTAGTTGAGTGCGATGTCTCCTTTGCATGCCTGGCCATTCATAGCTTCAGAATTTGTGCTGCCCCATCTAACTACCACTGCCATTTCACAAGTGTCTTAGTTTTCATCTTATCCTACCCACGCATCATGCCATTGGCAACTGCAAATGAGGTGGAAATTCAGATGAGTTAATGTCTGGGTGTGATATAAAATAGCAGATTCCTAAAGAGTGATTTCTTTTTCCCCCTTACAGGCATGTAATGAATTCACTACACATGTGATGAACCTTCTCCGAGAGCAGAGTAGAACACGTCCCATTTCCCCAAAAGAGATTGAAAGAATGGTGGGCATCATCCATCGAAAATTTAGTTCCATTCAGATGCAGCTCAAACAAAGCACTTGTGAAGCAGTTATGATTTTAAGATCAAGATTCCTTGATGCCAGGTATGTGAGACCGCACATCTATTGGTGTAGCTTTTTTTCCTTTTTACTCCTTGTATATCATTTTCTATAAAAATGGTCAGTTGGTTTTAGATTCTTCATTAATTTGGCTCTAAGAGCTCTTCTCTACAGTGGACAGGTAATTCCCCTCTTGGTGTCTGCGCTGTCAAGCCTCTTGTCTGGGAGTGGTAGTGCTATCAACTGCCAATTTGGTGACTTAGGAAATAGACAGGATTAGTGCTGCTACTAATGATTTAGGGATATGTAGCCTTTCAAATCTGATGCTAAAAAGTATTTTTAAGGATAGCTTTCAGTTTGTAACTGTTTTAACAAAGGTTTGTTTTCTAAGAATTCCTTCATGTTACATTGCTTGGGTACCTTATAAGAAAATAGTTAGAAATACTAACACACCTAAGAAAGAAGTGGTATTTTAATTAATAGCCTTTACCACAAAAGCCCCAAAACTCTGTTTTTCCAAATCAAGTAAGAAAGGCTATCAGTTTCTTCTATAAGGATGAAAATTTCTCTTTTACCCAAAGCTTTCACCAAGTTTCACAGGAATTAGGTGATGAGTTGTGTGCAGTGTGTTTGACCTACTGGGTGATAGAGTAAAAAAATTGTCCAGCTGCCAGTATCGCATATGCTGCCTCTGCAGGGAAGCCTCTTGGGCACTGCTGAAGCTTGCGCTCAGTCTTCAGCTTGGGAAAGGAGTTTCTGTTTTATTTGGCTTTCTCTTCCTTGGAATCTGACAGAGGTGATAATTATCATCCCAATTTTACAGTATAAAAGGAAATAACTAAGTTAGCCTCTCAATTGGAAAACAAGGTGTGTGGAGCAGTCCTCACGACAGAGCCGTTAAAGCCAGAAAAGGAAACGTCTGCCACCTGACGTAACTGCCGTGCTTCCGGTGAAGCAATCCCTGTGTCCTCTTCGGTTCCTTCTTCTGTGATAAATCAGTTACTAGAATTCACTAGTGCTTCGTTTTCAGCATTTTTCGTATTAACTCTTTCTTTGCATCCTTACTCGCGCTGTTGAGTTCATGTTCATCCTTCTGCACCTGGACTGCTACTAGTCCCCCTGTCTCTAATCTTACTCTGCTCCTGCCCATCCTCCGTTTACCTTTTCTGTTTCTCTAGCATCTCTATGATCCCTAATGGCTTTGATGAAAAACCATAGTAGCTTTTCAGTGCTGGATAACTCATATACATACTTACTGCTTACCCCGACATTTAAGGCATTATACGAATGACCTCCTGTTTTGTTGTTAAGATTTTTCTAAAGTTTTATTTTATTTTTTCCTATTTAAAAAATACCAGGCTCACTGTGGAAAATTTGGAAAATATATAGAATAGATGGCAGAATGGAAAGCAACCACATTTTTAATACCTAAAGAAAAATACCACTATATACATGTTTTAGTGTATTTCCATCAGGTTTGGGGGGCTTTTTAAAAAACTGTTCTTGTAATGGTACAATAGGTATAATTTGGCTTGCTTTTTAAAAGATTTACTATGAATATGTATTTTTATATAGCATATAAGTTCTAATATTAAATAATATTTTAATGATGTTGAAATCCACCAGATGGAATTGTGATCATTTCCTTAGCCATTCCTTTATTTATGCTCATTTAAGCTATACCTTTTAATTTTCATTTTAACTTCTTCCTTCCTTCCTTGCTTCTTTTCTTCTACAAATATTTATTTGTGTTAATATAAAGATGTACAATTGGGTTTATATTCCCAAGTAAACAAATATGCTGTAGTATTTTATTTAATACTGTACTAAAGTGTAATAGGATGATAAATCCTATGAAGAACAATGAAGCAAGGTGAGGAGAGAAAAGGATGGAGAGAGGGTATTACTTTAGACAAATTTTTATTGAGACTAGTGTTTTAATGAAAATCTTCATGACTTGAAACTTTTGGTCTCCCAAGGGTTAATTCTGAGAAATGAAATAATTAGATCAAAGTTTGAGCATTTTTAGCGCTCCTCCTGTGTCACTAAATTGTTCTTTTCCTGTGTTTAATCCAAAATGAAACACCTCTTGGTCTTATCTGTTTTCTCTGAATAGAGTTCTTTCTTTCCCTCTGCCTAGCCACCTGTGTCATACCACACCCACCCCTCACCCCTACACACACCTCCCAGCTTTCCATAATGCACCCTGTTCTCCCAGCCCTTTCCCAAGTCAGTCACCAGTTATGAGCTGTCATCCATGCGGTTGGCTAGTATGGAGCCTGAACATAGCTGGAGTGCATGTTAGTGATCTACAGCGACCTCACCCTTCCCCCAGGCCTGGCCTGAATATCTCCTCTTCAGGATGCCCCCTTTAATCACTTCACTGACTGGTCCTTACCTTCTCTTCAATACTGAGACTACATTTATACATTCTCTTGACTGGCGAATTTCAACCGTTTTCGTCTCATGGCACACGTAAACTAATTACTAAAATTCTGTGGCATACCAAAAAATATAATTTTGCTGATTTGACAGAAGAATAGGTATAATTTTTATTCATTCACACCAGACAGCTATTGTTGCGTTGACTGTTGCCATTTTTTAATTTGACAATCAAAGGGAAAAGAGGTCAGTGCCCCTGACTAAATAGTCAGTTATTGCATGTTTTAAGAATTCTCGTGGCACACCAGTTGAAAATCGCTGCTGTAGACCAAACTTTATGCAGACTACCTTTCTTGTAACTTTTCATGAATATTCCCTCTCTCCCCTGTGAGGTCAAGAATCATTGAAAGCAACAACCAAGTTTTACACATTTATATTTCCCACAATTCCAACAACCATGTTACATGTAATAAGCTGCAAAAAATAGTTTTTTGACTAAACAGATGAATGAAGATTTACACTTAATATTATAAAAGCTCAAAGAGTTAGGGAGGTAAAAGCAGCAAACATTTTTAAATTATTTGCCAACTTTGAGTGTTTTAATAAAAAAAAATACATAACAAAGACATTTAAAAGTACTTCCAACAGAAAGGAATCTCTTCATAACACAGTTGTGATTCTTATTTCTGCTGATACTTTCCCGTTCATGTCAACATGCAACTTACTATTTTTTTTTACATAACTGCATGCATAATATATACCAAAATGATTTATTTTTCTTCCAAGAAGAATATGTAGATAAGCCATTGTGAGCGGAGCAAGAATGAGAAGGTGGCAGAGCTTGGAGCAGAGTCCCTTCTCCCACAGAGACCACTGTTAGTGCAGCCCTGGGACTGATGGGCCACTGTGCACTGGCCTGAGGCATAGCTGCTTAGTATGTGCTGAATGCTGGGGGCAGGGGAGATGAAATTTAGGGGAAATGCTTAATGGGCATGTTTTTCTAAAAAATAAATAAATAAAGTATAAAACCAAGTTGTCTCTTATGCCTTCAAATGAATGCAAATATTGAACTTCAGTTCTCTCTATTCTCATTGTATCTCTTAGCAAGTCCTCTTCCCTGAAAAGGGAAGGTATTTCTGCTCTAGGCGAACATACTCATTCAGATATATGATTCCCTTGCTCACTCTGGTTTTTCGTTAAGGCCATACTCAAATTTTCTTGGTAATTGGATAAGCCAAAACCTGTACTAGTACAAAACCACGAAGAGTAAAAGTGCATAGGTCCTTCTGCACTTCTATAGTTTGGACCCAGCCACAGTGTTTGGGGGGAGGGAGTGTGTTCTGCACATAAATTTGTTCTCTGTGGTTTTCCAATGTTCGCTAAAACCACTTGTAGGAAAAATTATTAAGGGAGCCAAATTTATCTGTTTTCCCAGATATATTTCTGTTCGTTCCTCCTTTCATAAGTCCTCATTTCCCCCAAAATGGCCAGTGTTGTCCACTCCAGTGTTCCCTGGGTCTTGCTGCCGGATTACATGTCTTAGACTGGGAGTGACGAACTCACATGCTTACATATTGCGGACCTGAGTAGAGTAGTTGGATGAGGAGCGGTGAGGATTAGAGTGGACGGCTGCATATCTGAGAGGACAGCCGTCACTTACCTGTAGTCTACGGCTGCCTCCTGAGAGTGCAGGCCTGGTGTGGCTGATCTTCCATTTTTAAAATAAAAAGCCAGAAACCTAGATTTTTATGAGCAAGACATTATTGTGTAGCCTTAGTAAGCATTATCTGTGGATCAGGTATGGTAATTATCTGTAGGCTTGACAGTTTCAGTATCTATTCTAGACATTTTCCACCCTCCTCACCAAACCACCTACTCATCTGAGTGTGTCTCTTCAAAGTACCACCAGGTCAGGGCTTTGTTTTTCTTTTCAAGCAATGCATGACTTCTGCAAAAACGCTAATTGCTGTTCCTGGCATATATCTTTTCCTCCTCTTCTCTGTCTTCTGTAACCATCTCCCCCATTCAGTTCATCATCGAATCCTGTTGATTTTAATCCCCCCAAAAGATCTTGATTCTCTTCTTCATTCCTTAGGAAACAATGGTTTAACCTTTCAAAATTACTGAAATAAGAAAATTTAGTTCTGATAACCTGAGATGTTTTGATCAGACCTAGATTTCTTGCTCCCTTGACTTTCTCCCTTAATGTTGAGACATGGATTACATGCTTGACTTGCTGGGTTAGTGACATCATTTTAACCAGAAGGTCTTGTGGGGTATACACATTATACACAGTATACACAACTGCCCACTAACTGTCTTTTTTGAGTGTAGCATATCATGGAGAAGATCATTAAAGTTATTTGGAAAAAGGTATTAGGAAAATTATTTGAGGAAGGTATTTTTCAGTTACTGGAGAATCTAAATTCTTCTTAAATCCTCACCTGAGAATACTTTTATTAATTTTAGGGAGGGAGGGGGGAGAGGGAGTGGGGCGAGAGGAGAGAGAGAAAGAGAAACAGAAACATTGATGTGAGAGAGAAACGTTGATCACTTGCCTCCATCCTGAATGCACCCTGACCGGGGATCGAACCTACAACCTAGGTATGTGCCCTAACTGGAAATTGAACCTGCAGCCTTTTGGTGTTTGGGATGACATTCCAACCAACCAAGCCACCTGGCCAGGGTGTGGAGAATCTAATTTAAGGTGGAGTCTGACAAATGTTGATTTTCAGGCTGGAATTCTTTAAAACCTTAATAATGCGAGACCCAAGTATAAACGACATTTTTGCTGTTTGAAGTAAATATGTTAATAAGTACTCGATCTTCTGACACTTTGCCACCCCTCTCCCAATAAGAAATATTTTTCTCCCCTAGTCTTTCCCTGAGAACAAATCACACCTTAGTCTAGTCAGTCGCTTAAGCAGACAAATCTGGAAATCTTTGATGTATTTTTTCCTTACCTTGCTTTTCTTTCTTCTCCACCCACTTCCCCCACCCAATTCATCATCAAGTCCTATTGCTTTTACCTTTCAAATAGATCTTGAATCTTTTTATTTCCATTACTCTCACCTTATGCTAAGTTACCATCATCTCTCAATTTGACCATAGTAGTTGTCTCCTTAAATAACTCTATATTTTCTTTCATGTCCTCCTCCCACTATTCTTAGCAGTCAGAACAATCTTTTTAAAAACATAAAATTAAAAACCTTTAATAGCTTCCTACTGGGAAAATGAAATCCAGAAATTCTTATGGGGCCCACTAAGCCTATATAATCTGCCCCCTGCCCATCCTCCCCGATTCTTCTCACACATTCTCTGATTTTTACTGTGCTCCAGCCTTTTTCAGCCATTTGGACTTTCCAACCTTTTTTCTAATACGGGACCATTGCTTTTCTCATTCCTCTTATCCTCTCTCTGACTAACTCCTACACATTCTCCAGATCTCAGATGAAATGTCACTCCTTCAGGGAAACCTTTCCTGACTTCCGTGATCTATGTTAGGTTCCCCTCTTAAACATTTTATGTATTATGCTTTTCCTCCATGGTACTTGATATGGTCACCACAGTTTATGGTTATTTATTTCTGTGTTACTTGTCTAATGTCTTTCTTTCCCCTTTCTACTTTTCACCTTAACCCTCCAATCGGCTGTAAATGTTCTAGTAGATCTTACTTGCTTTGTTTCAACTTGTTCTTTATTAAGTATCTAGAACACATTTAGATCCTCAATAAATATTTGTTGAATAAATTAAAGAATGAAGTTAATGGTGCTTCACATTCTAGTATTTTCCTTAGTGACTCTAAACCTTAAAATGAATTGGATAGTGCTTGGGAGGATATCAAGAGCATAAGTTAGGATACCATGTGGATAAGCTAGACCCTAAGAATGTTTAAAAATAGAAATTTACTCTTTCGTTAATGCTGATTCTAACTACAGTTCTTTTTGGTTTTTGTCATAGACGAAAAAGGCGTAACTTCAGTAAACAGGCCACAGAAATCTTGAATGAATATTTTTACTCACACCTCAGCAACCCCTACCCCAGCGAAGAAGCCAAAGAGGAGCTGGCCAAGAAGTGCAGCATCACAGTGTCACAGGTGGGTGAGGACTCATGGGTCTGCCTCGTTTCCCCAGGACCGTAGGAACCCTGTTCTTTCCTCAGGGCATTCTCATCCATGTCATGTCCAGAGGTCCCATCATCAAAGAAGATGTAAAGAAAACATAGATATTTCCACATATTTATCTAAGCTTTTAAGTTTAGATAACTTTTTAAAAAATCCTAAGTGGCAAGGAATCAAGATAGTCACCCACTGCCCTAGTGTAAATCTTCAATAGAAAGGATGTCAACGTGCTGTGGGAAGAGACAGTTAATGACATGTAGTCCTGCTTTTCCAATTTAGATGACTGACCTAAGCTTTCACCAGTGAGAAACCAGTTTATTTGTTGCTGAAAAGACATTTAATTTAACTAACTCTTTGGTGAAAGCTTTGAGGAATTCACCAAGTCCTTTCTAAAGTATGATGCCGTTGTGATATTTGGGCCCCAATGATTTCTGTGTTTCCTTGTTATCCATTAAACAAAAAAAATTAAGTTCATTTTTGTCGTTATTTTGTATTTTGTTCTACAGGTCTATTTGTAATAAATTGGGGTCCTGAAGTTAGCTGTCATCATCTAACAAAAATGCATTTAGTTTTAAACATATTACTAGTATTTAGATTGAGGATTGGCAACAAATAGATAACTGTACCTCCTAAAAAAAATAAGTATATCCTATTGGCATTGGCTTGAAAATACAATTTAAATATTGATATTGTTGCTTAGAGATTGGTATTTGAGTATTATTTCTTTACAGCATGCAAAAGTGACAGTTACCAGCCAGTGCTTGCAGTGGAATTTAAGGAGAAGCTGACTCTTGACAGAAATTTCAGTGTTTCCTAGAGGTCACACGACACAAAAATTTTAAGGTAGTTTCTAAATAAATACTTCTGTTTGTGCATCTGAAGTCCAGTGCACTGAAGGTCCCTTCCACATTCCAATGAAAATGTCATATCAGCATTTATGTCATTGTTATTTAAGGAAGTAGGGGCTGGGTTTAAGGTGTTAATCCAGCTCCCATCTTGGCATTAGTTTCCATAGAACCTCTAGAGCAAAATTAGATTTACAATGAAGATTTTATTTATTAGTTATTATCATTCTCCTATGAAATAGTGGTATACCTTGATTTTGGAGGAGGGGGGATGAGGGCTCAATTTTAGATGGAATATAATTGATCTGGGTTACCACCTTATAAAAACATGCAATCTTTAAAAAACATCACTATCTGGGTTATGTAGTACTCATTGCCACTTGAAATACGAAGCATCATGTGCTGGGTCAGATAGGGAAGATGAAATTAAAAGTACGCTTACCTCAAGTGGGTACTTTATGGTGTGTACACTTCCCTGAACGCTAGGCTTGGGCTCATGCTGATCACCTGCTGATGATACCAAGTCTGGCTTTCTGGCTCTCACTACAGCTTTCTGACTTAGAATTCAAATGTTTGCAGGTCCAATTTAAAATAAAGTGTTTATGTGGTTCCTCTTCTTTCTTTTCTATTTTTTACTTCTATAATAGTCACACATTTCTGAAGAACTGATAGAACCCTGTTTTTTCCTTAGTTGTAGTATTAGCATTTTATGTGGAGTATAGGATTTGCTTAACATATTGCTTCTGTAGTAAGTGAGAGAAAAGTTTCCTTCTGGCTGTTCTAAACTAGGGAGGTTTTGCTCTACTTCTCAAACAGGCTTAGGAACCCATTTACTGGTGATTTTTTAAAAAAATAGTTTATTACTATAGTCATTTCACTTGTTTTCTATAGCAAAATGACTTAGGTTTGAAATTTTTTAGTAATTGCTTTAGAGGTAGAAATAGCATAGGCATAAATATATTACTCTGTATAAAATCAGACTTTCTGATCTTATTTCTCCCAGGTCAGCCCTTCAAATGCAGAATTTTAGTGATCAGTTGAAGAGTCAGTTTAAATTCTGACTATTTCTTCCCCCTTTTACCCTTTTCCTTCTTCTTAACAACACCTTTACCCCACATCTCTGCAGTGGGAACAACGATGTTAACATTTTAACTAATGAAGCATAAGTTGCTAGCCTTATAAATTAGTGCCCTTTTGTTTAAATTGTTTGGAAGTTAAAGCAGAGAATGTTCTAGACTTGATGTGTTAACTACTTTCTAAAGATAAAAAATATTATTTAAAATATACCTCATACTAAAACACAATTAAATTTAGAATCCAGAAACTGTTGGTATACAAAGCTAACTTAAAAAAAAATTGAAACCCACTGAAAATAGGCAACTGTGGCAACACTATTTTTGCTAGATTGAGAGTATATGAAACTGATTTATTCTTTGTTGATTAAAATACTTAAAATACTGCTTAAATACTTAACAATTAAGAATAAGTATGGACCTTTCAGAAGAAAATGTAAGGAAATATCTTTAGTACTTTGAAGGTAGGAAAGAATTTCTTTAAAAAGACATAAAATGTGTAAGCAACAGAGGAAAACGTTGATAATTTCAGTGATAGAATATTTACTAACATCATTTTAGTAATGATTGGATCAGGCAAGAAGCTCAATAAATATTAAATCTAGGGAGAAATTTTGATGGAGAACATTGTTTTAAAGTATTTCTCTGTAGGCTTTTTATTATTTACAAAGGATAAAAAAAAATCAGAGTGGAGAAATGGAACAAGACATTGACCAGGTCATTAACATCAACATCACTAAAGAGGGACAGGTGAGCATTGAGTGTAGCATTTCATCCAGGAGTATAACCTGAAATCACCAGAAAACACTGGGCAAACCTAAAATAAAGAATGTTTACCAGGGAAAAAAGGAGGGGGGCAGAATTCTCTAAAAAATGCCAAAGCAAGGCTGTGGGAATGTCCCAGATAAAAAGAGGCTAAAGAGTCTTGACAGGTAAATGCAGTACCTGACCCTAGACTAGACACTGTACTAGAGGGGGAAATATGCCATAAAGGATATTATCATGTTAAATTTACTACAGTAAGTTGCAACTTGTAATTGTTCTATGATTATATAAGAGAATATCTCTAGTTTTAGGAATACACATTTATTTACTTAGGGGTAAAGGGCTATGATGTATAAACTTAGCCTCAGGTGGTTCAGAAAAAAAATGTATGTGTTTATGTTGTATGTGTATATGTATATTAACAATGCAGATACAGCGCACATGAATGTATGCACCAAATGATAAAACAAGTGGGCAGATACTGTGCTCGAGATAGAAGAGACATCTGAATTTAACAGGCAAAAATCCCTGCCTACTGACAGAACTGTGTATGTCTGTCAAAAGGTATGCATAAGAATATCCTTAGCAACAGTACTCTTAACAGTTAGACTATAAACAATGGAAATAGAACAGTGGAAATGTCCATCAGGAAAATGGGTAAATAAAAGTAGTACATTTATTTATATTTTGAATATTATATAGCAGTGCGAACAAATAAACTAGACTATATAACTACATAATGCTACATAAGTGAAAGAAGCCAGGTTCTCAGTATATGATTCACTTGGGGTTCCCTTTGGGAGAAGAGTGATTGAAAAGGGGATTGTTTATTGCTCTAAATGATAATTTCATGGGTGTGTTCACTGTATGTAAATTTATCAAGCTCTATACTATGTGTCCCTTTTTTGTATATATGTATTTTTACTTGACTAAAAAGTTTACTTAATACAGCAATAACAAATATGTCCTCATGGAGCTTATATTTTCCTGGGAGAATATAAACAGATACAATAAGTAAATGAAATGATAAATTAGACAGTGATAGGTGTTAGTGGAGAAGGTAAAAGGAGGGAAAGGGAACGGGTAATTAAAGGGTGTAATTTTTAACAGGATAGTAAGGCAAGCCCCTCCTGAGACAATATCTTTCGGGAAATACTGAAGGAGATGAATGACAAGCTACGTGGCCAATTGGTGAAGAACATTTCAGGCAGAGCGTAGAGTAAGTGCAAGTGCCCTCAGACAAAAGTGGTCTGAGCAGGTGGTAAAAGTACTAGGGAGAGGTCCAAATGATGCAGGGGTCTTATAGACCATGGTAATGACTCTGGCTTTTAGGGAAAACTGAGGAGTCACCTGGTCTGACTGAAGTTTTAACAGCATCGCCATGGCAGCTGTATTGACAACAGACCTTAGAAGCAAGGGGAAGCAGAGACGCCAGTTAGGGTGCCACTACCTGTCACAGAGTAGGATGATGGTGCCTTGGACCAGGGTATTAGTAGTAAAGGTGATAGGAGGCAGCTGGATTTCAGATAATCGTGAAGGGATAGCTGAGGGGGGTTACTGATAGATTAGATGTAGGATGTAGGAGAAGAGTAGAGGATGATTCCAGGTTTGGGCCTGAACATGGAAGGGTGGAATTGTCGTGAAGTATGTGGGGCAGCTTTTGGGAAGAGAAAGATCAGCAGTTTGGTTTTGGACGTATTAAGTTAATATATACTGTGGTTTTTAAAATGCACTGTATAGTATAATAAAATAGGCACAGGTAAGTAAAAAAATTGCAATTTATATTAGCCCTACATTAATTTGGACATCCTGAGGATTGGTTTGATTAAGCTGGAGTTCCCCTTTTACATAACACCCCGAAAATTCACAGAAGAAGAAATTATTTCTAATGCCGTAAGCACTGAGAATCATACTTAAATTGTCACATATTCTTAGTTAGTGGAGCAGATATTAATATGCTTTTCTTTTTTGGAATGGGGCTAACTTGCACTCATTATTCAAGTTACCAAATCACAAAACACTTCATTGTTCTCCTGATTCCAATTTGGAATTTAAATAACTCTGGCTCTACTTTTGTGCTAGGTGTTTTTAGAATGAAAAATATTAACTTATTCTTCATTGCTATTCTAATTGAAACATACTATAAAGAAAAGATTGATTTTTTTTTAAACAGATGAGAATCTGAAATGCTAAAGAGGTTGATTGGCAGTATTAACATTCATTCACACATTCACTCATTTATTCATTCAACTAACACATTTTAGAGCCTTTGAAGGGGTGCACAGACCTGGTCTTGTAAACCCGGTGTGAGGAGAAGCACCCAGCCCTTCCAGATGAGGAGAGGAATGTTTAGAGAAATCAACAGATGGGACGAGAGACACAAGTCTTCAGGAAGGCTGGAGGTTTGTACATAGAGGTTATTGATAAAAAGGAAGAAACTGGATTTTTACTTTTTTTCCTGCAAGAGGCAGTATGATTCCTCTGTCCCTGAGGCCTCAGCTGCAGAGTCCTGGTTTTTGAGGCACAGGCCAGGGCTTATATCACTTAGGCTGCATCATTTCCCCCTGGCCACTTCAGAGACTCCAGGCTAGTTAGTAGTCTGAGGTCTCCTTACTCATTAAACTACTTATTCCAAAGCAGTGAATATTCAGTAAGCTAATTAAAATTTGTAAGTAAGATTTCCTTATTAAAAAATGTATTAAAATAAGAAGAAGCCTGTTAAAATAATAATTAGAGCAGGGGAAAAAAGATGACTATCGAATTATAGTATGTTTTTCAGCTATCCATAACGGCCTTTTCAGTTACTTCGGCAGTAGATGGAAGGCAGCAGTAGATTTGACTGTGAGTATGCAGTTGGTGAACTGGAGACAAGTTGAAGAAAATGGCAGCTATTTTGTTGAAAGTGGTTCTTTCACACGATCTTAAAAGAAGGCTACAGACCCTCTGTTCTATAAAGGCTCTGATTGTGTGTCCTAGTGGAGATGGGATGTCATTAAACAGTGTGCAAAGAACAAAGGAGCAGCCTGTAAAAAGATGGGAGCTTTGAGGATGCTGTAGCACTGAGTGCAGATAAGGCGTATCTGCAAGATTTAAAGAAAACAGGAGAAGCCTCTGACTTTTTTGTTTTTGTTCTCTACAATCAGCTCAATAATTAGCATGGTCCCTAAAGCTTGCTCTGGTGATGTCAGGTATTATATTTATTTTAGAATTGACTTTTTAAAAGGGAATCTCTAACACTTGTTTGACATGATACCCAAACTAAGGCTAGATAGAGACTATTTCTACCTTAGATGGGGTGTTTGTCAGTTTTCCTGTACCTTAGAAGAAGCCATAATCAGAATCATGGTTTCTCCAGCTTCTGTGCGCGTCACCTCCTTTTGCCTGTTCCTTCCTTTTGAGTATTCCCATCAGTCTCCCCTTTGCCTGTCCCTGATCATTGCATCTCACCTTTCCATTGCCTTGCTTCTGTGAGGCATGTCAGACCAATAGGCCAATATATTAGTCAGGGTCCCAGCAGAAAACAGATGGCACACTCAAATTAGAGTAATTTGAGGAGAGTTTAATAAAGTGACTATTGACAGAAGTGTGGGCAGAGTGCAGGGAAACCACAGAGGATAATACTAGTGCAGTGCTTGGTTCTGTCACCTCACCAAGATGTACGTAGAAGGTGTGTGGAGGACAGGAACTGAGACCTTACATAAAAGCAGTATTAGCAGTGAGGGAGTCAGGGGAACACATACTCTGACCTTGTCTTCCTTTCCTCTCATCTCCTGCCAGGGACTTCCTTTGGCCAAAAGCCTGAGGGCATGTAGCTCTGCCCCTTGGAGCCTAGAGCAGGGTGAGCGTGGATATGGAGGAGTATGTACAGTGTAGACTGGAGGACAGAGGCCAGGACGGCCTCCAAGTTCTAGCTTCCTGGCATCCCACTTACGTTGACTGTGTGATACTTCCTTCCACCCAGGATAGCTGGAATTCTCCAGAGGTGCGCTTCCTTTGTTCTTGTCTTTGGCTTTTCTTCTCTTTTTCCTGACTCTTCTGTCAGCTATGTGGAAAGCATATTACTTTTATAAAATGAGTATGGATTTTGAGAGTAGAAGTTACAAACAGTGTAAGTTAGTTAATTTGATCCAGCCAAAGGTATCATTCAAGGTTTTTGGCTATTTTTATAATTCACTCAGCAAGCACTGAGTGCTTACTGTGTACGAGGCATTGTGCCTGGCGCTGTGGCAAAAAGGATGAATCAGATAGGTTCTTTACCCTTAGCAACATCAAGTTTCTTGGGGGAGGCAGGCAAATGTTGCTGACAAAATACACAAGTTACCTGGGGCAATGCACAGTTGCATGTGGGCGCTATTTTGGAATATGGTACAAGGAGGGGGTTTATTCTACTCAGAGGATAAGGAAATTCTTCCAACTTATTAGCTGTGTGACCTTGGACAAGTCATTTAACCTCACTGTGCCTCATTTCCTCATAATATAATTTGCACAAAAACAACGTCTATTTCATAGGGTTATAGGAACTTTGGATTGATAATATATGTAAAGACCTAGTAGAATGCCTGTCACAGAGTAAGGAAAAAATATAATAATTATTATTATTATGCTATTTCTCCTGCCTGGAATTGTCTAATCTGCCCTCCCTGTGCAAACACATAGCTATCTTATTAATTACTATTTCAAAGCTCATTTCAAACATCAGTTCTTCAAGAAAGCCTTTCTTCTACTCCCATTTATATCCTCCATTATATATTCTTACAGATTTTTAATAGTACTTACTACAATTATAACTACATAACGTGTGGCTGAATGCTGTTCCCATAATAGATGGAGAATTCCACGTCGTTAGGGACTGCAGTCTTACTCAGCACTATATCCTTAACACCTAGCACAGTGCACAATGCATAGACACTCGATGTGTGCTGAAGAAATGATTTAGGTAAAAAGTAAAGCTTGAGCTTGATTTGGGGAAGGTCTACAATTATGATGTTTAGATATCTGCAATTATGCCTGCAATTACGAGGTTGAGCAAGTTTACATGTCTATTTTGCACTAATTAATTAATTCAGCAGTATTTATGCAACTAGTGATTTCTGGTTACTGTGTTACATATAACAGAGATTCTGTCCTTGTGGAGCTTATTCTAATGAGGAGAGAGGGATAATTGAGATATATATAATTATTAATACTAACATACATAATTACATGGTAATAGGTGCTATGAAATAAATTATGGAAGGTAAGGATTTCCGGGTTGAGGTGTATGATCAGATTGAAAGATAACCCTAGCACCAGTGTGAAGATCAGTTTGAGGGGAAACCCCAAGAATGAGAGTGACTGCATAGATTATTAGTGTAATTCAGGCAAAAAGTGGTGAAGATTCAAATTAGGCCACTGATGGTAGAAAACAGCGATGGGTTCGAAAAGTATTTTGTTGGTAGAACTGAAGTTTTGGAGATTGGGGAAGTAATTGGATATGATTTTGAGGAAGAACATGTCATAGAAGACAGCTGAGGTTTTTAGCCTAGAATAAATAATTGAAGATGGTGATATTATTAGCAGATATAGGAGACCCGTGAGGAAACGCTGCTTTGATGGAGGGGAGAGTAAAGGTTTGTAATAGTTGTGCTAGGTTTGCCCAGTTGGGAAATGATCAGTTTGGAAATATAATTTAGGAGAAAGTTCAAGGTTAAAGATGCAGCTTGGGAGTCATCCAGTTAAGTTCATAGTTGAGGCCCTGGGAATGGATGATGTTGCTCATGGAATTTGAAGATGAGAAGAAAGTAAGGCCAAGAGGAATGACTTTTCCCTGGGTCATTTGTCAATTTTGAGAGGGTAACTAAGAGATTAAACAGTGCTTTTGACAACTTAGCAGGGCTGAGGGGGTGGGAATTGGTGTCTAGGTGTCTGGGACATAGCATGGGAGGCTACTTTATTTCCCTTGCTTTAGGTTAAGACTTAAACTGCAGGGCTACACTCTAGTAGCAAGAGTGCATTAGAAGGACACAGACCCTCAAAGAGACTGTAAACCTGCTTGATTTACATTACCTCAGTCCTCGAAACTGGATTGCTAGGACTTGTAGGTGCCTGGACCGAGCAAATGTAATTTTTTTGTGGAGAAAGACAGCATCATTCAAGGCTTCAAGTTGTTTTTATAAATAAAGCAAATGCAACACTGGACACACAATCAGAAAATAAAGACAGACGTACAAGTAGACATGACAGCATGTATTGAAGCCAGCACAATCAACAGACGATAGAAACAGATCCACAGATATCTAGAAAATAAAAGGATCTGGTATGAAATGCAAATCACTATGCTTAATATACCCAAGAAAATAAAAGGCAATTATAGAAGTTTTGTCAGAGAACTGGGAAACAAAAAAAATAAATAGGAATTTCAGAACCAAAAACACAACGACTAAAGTTAAGAATTCATTGTACAGGTTTAAAAACAGATCAGACATCGTTGAAGGGAGGATTAGTGAACTGGCAGATGGGTCATAAGGAAATAACCATACTAAGGAATGCGGAGATAACAGTTCAGAAAACCATGAGAGAGAGTAAGGGATGTTGAGGATGCAGTAAGAAGTCTGCAGTAAAGATCACTGGAGTCCTAGAAGCAAACATAAAAGTGGGTCAGGAGCAATACTTAACATGGAAAGGCCGACAGCTTCCCAAAATTGATGGGAGATTCCAAACCATGGAGTCATGAAGTACTGCAGTCTCCAAACAAACAGAATTCATAAATAGAAGTGCACACCGACACAGTCAAAACAAAAGCCGCCAGAGGGAAAAACTGAGGTTGCCTTCAGAGAAGCAGCGATTAGACTGACTACTAATTTTTAAATGAAAACAGTAAAGCCGCAATACAGTGGAATGATATTTTTATAAAGAAGTGAAATAAATGTCAATTTGGAATTTCACATGTGCCAAAAATGCCCTTTGATAGTGGAAGTGAAATAAAGACATTTCCAGTTAAAAAATTGAGAGAACTTGTCCCATTTTTTCCCCTAAAGCAAATATAAAAAGTATCATTCAGGAAGAAGTAAAAAGATTCCAGAGAGAGGGTGGGCGATGCAGAGAAGAGTGGAAAAGCTAAGAAAAGGCTAAATGTGTGTGTGAATCTAAATGAATATCGACTGATTGTTTAAAATAATAAAGTCTGTTGGGTTAACAATTTATATTGAATTAAAATACACAATGATGTAAGTTATGAGGGAAGGATAAGTGTTCTAATGCTCTTCAGTTTTCTGCAAAAGGTGGTAAAAGTACCAATTAATATAAAAGTGCCAGTTAGTGTTAGATTTTGATAGTTAAGAATGTGTAATCTCTAGGGTAGTCACTTAAAGAATACTGAAAGAGTACATAACTTCCCGACTAGTAAAGAAGGAGATGTGGAATAATTTTTAAAAATAAGTAATCTAAAGGAAAACAAGAAAGGTGAGGCTAAAAGATCATAGTAAATGGGACAAATAGGAAGCACTTAGTAAGATGATAGATTCATACCCATATATATCAGTGCTTACGTTAAATGTAACTGAATTGAAATCTGTAAGTAATAGGCAAATATTGTCAGACAAGATATAAAAATGAAACTTAATTATATGTACTCTCTGAGAGACACATCTAAAACATAAGGGCACAGAAAGAATGAAAATAACAGTGTGGGAAAAAATCTAACATGTAAACAATAACCAAAATTAAGTTGGTATTTCTCTATTCTATCAGAAAATGAATGCTTCGAGGCAAAAAGTTTTACTAGAGATAGAGACACACTAGACAGTGATGATACAGCAGTTCTATATTTATTTGAATCTATTAGCAGAAGCTCATAAACATAAAGCAAAAACTTGTAAAATTTCAAAGAAAAAGATAAATACAAAATCACGGTAGGAGATTTTTACACCTTTCTCTAACAGAACACATATACTTACAATCAGTAATGATGTAGGACAAAGCTTCTCAAACTTTACCATGCATGAGAATGACTTGGAGAGCTTGTTGAAATACAGATTCCTGGGCCATATTCCCAAAGGTTCTAATGCAAAGAATCTGCAGTGGGGCCTGACCATTTGCAGCTACCAGGTAATTCTGAGCCTGGTGGTTTCAGAACCACACTTTGAGTAGCACAGATATAGAAGATTTGAACATCATGATTAGCAAACAACCTAATGGACATGTGTAGAACACTATACCCCACAAGTGCAAATTATATCTTCTTTTTAAGCATTTGCAGAAAAGCTATGTTCTGGGTCATAAAGTACCTCTCAATAAATTTTTTAAAAAGATTTTTTATTTATTTTTAGACAGAGGGGAAGGGAGAAGGAAAGAGAGTCACAAACATCAATGTGTAGTTGCCTCTCACATGGTCCCCACTGGGAACCTGGCCCACAACCCAGGCATGTTCCCTGACAGGGAATCGAACTGGCGACCCTTTGATTTGCAGCCCATGCTCAATCCGCTAAGCTACACCAGCCAGGGCTTCAATAAATTTTAAATAATTTAAAACATAGAGTATGTTTTCTGACTACAGTGGACTCAAACTAAAAATTAATGACAAAAAGATATTTGAAAATAAAACAATATATAGGGGTTGGCAAAAGTAGGTTTACAGTGTCTGTATGGAAAATAATACAATAATGAATAATACAAGAATAAACTGTGTTTTCATACTCACAACTGTAAGCCCACTTTTGCCCATCCCTGTATTTTTTAGTAACCCATTGGTTAATGAAGCCACAATAGAAATTGGGAAATACTTTAACTGAATCATAATGAAAATACACCTTATCAAAATTCATGGGATGCAGTGAAAGCCATGCATAGAAGGAAGTTTATAGCTTTAAACATATTAAACATATACGTGTGTATGTATATACTGTATGTATTATATACTCATAAATGGAGGAGGTCAAAAATCAGTCAACAAAGGGTCCATTTCAAGCTATTAAAACACAATAAATTAAACCAAAAAAAGTGAAAGGAAGTAATATAGATAAGTACAGAAATTAATGAAATTTAAAAGAAACACAGCAGAGCTCAACAAACCCAAAAATTGGTTCTTTCAAGTCTTCCTTCTGTCTCTAGAGTCTTAGTTCCAATCCTCAAGGCAATTAACAGTGTCATATATTTTTTTCAGATGTTTCTTAATATACCTGCTTTTTTTCAGATATTCATTCTCAACCATTTTTTTATGTACTACCTTTTTAAAATATGTAAGGGGAAAATGGAACCTATCTCACTGGATTTTACGAGGATTTAATGAGTGCTTAGAACAGTGCTTGGTACTTTAATATCCCTGCGTAAATGTTTACAACTCTTATTACAGGGTCCGCTTTATGGGAACACCGTGCCTGCTGGGCACTCTAAATGTGTGTAGAATGAATGATCTGGCCAGAGATGAGTCAAAGGGTAGAATCATTGGCAGAGCCAGCCAGTGGTCTGGGCTTGTGGCTTGCCCTAGCAAAGTTCCGAGCCCAGGAGTGGAAAGGGGTAAGAGAGCTGATGGGTTACCACAACTCCCCTGGGGCCTTACCAGGTGAGTGGGCCAAAGAGGAGAGAGGAAAGTTCTCAAGTAGTATATACATACTAACCCTTTTTTCCCTATTGATTTCCTAAAGTTAGATATTTAGATCATTGCCCTGTAGTTACTATAGGTTTTTTTTTTAACCAAAACTAAGTTTTGTTATTTGTGTTCCATTTAGGCAGTGGTACTGTCATTTCATACTACTGATTTTGAGGAATTGGGACTTTGACTCCAGTACATATTTAGTATAGGAAGGTGCAAAAAAGCCACTGAGACTCCACTCAGCCATTATTAAATAGTAGTGTGATGTTGAGCTAATTATTTAACCTGAAACTTCCATTTTTTACCTTAAAATTAGCATAATGATAATTTCCTCAGAAGTTTGAGGGCTACATGAGATCATATCTGGAGAATGTCTAGTATAAGGCCTGGCCTATCATTTGTGTTCAATAAATGTAATTTGTCACCCATGCAGCCAGAATGTTCTTGCTGGGTATATTGTGCATACAGAGCCTTGTAAAGGTTCCAAAAGAAAAAGGGAACGGAGGCTCCATAAAGGTGGGAGCCGGAGGGGCTTGGGTGGCTGCGAGGGGGTGGCAGGTAGGGCTGTGTCTACTCTTAGTCTCTGAATAGACCTACCCTTGGTGTATTTTTTACTCTAAAAATGTATGTGAGTCATTTTTAGCGAGAATTAATTATGTATGTTGAAAGGGTAGCATACCTTTTGAGGCCAAGTATTTCTATTTTAAATAAATTCAGTGAAAATTTCTGGATTTTTTAAAAAGAAAAGAAAACTGGGGTGTATATTTGGTAGGGAATGGTGTTTGAATGAGTGAGGGTTTTCATGAAACAAAAGGCTTGACTGTAGGACACTGAATAAATTTTGATGTTTTCAGTTACAGGAATTAGATTTACATGACACTTATCTAGACAAAAAATCTGGTCCATTACTGTTTATTAAAGAGTGCTCTTGAGTGCTAATTCTGGCATGCTGCCTGGTAAATGGCTCCACCTTTCAGTGCAGCTGATGGGAGGCAGTTTCACAGTTGGGTTGTCAGTGTTTTCAAATCTGCCAAAGGCTTTCCATGGACCTTATGAAGGAACCTATTTAGTTGTACACCTAACACATTTTTTAAAATGAGAGGATTTTAAAGAAAAGCATCTTTAACTAAAAACATCATCTGTGGTCATTTAGAACCACCCCTCAGCACGTGTTTTAGGGAGATGAATGGTGTCATCTGTTTTCTGTGTACTGTGGCCGCGAGGCTGACGTTTTATATACTTTTGCAGATGAACCTCTTTGTGACTGTCATGAGTAGTTATCAGTCTATCATGCATAGAATAGAAAGGGCAAAGCCAAACTGTGAGGGTGTCAGCGCATTATGGCAATAAAATTTTTCACAGCCTCAAATAAAAAAAAAAGTACTTGACAAGTGAATCTGTTTTAAATTATTTCAAATACTATAGAAATGGAATTTCTGTTTGTTCAGTTCTCCCATTAGAAATGGGTTGTGTTTCAAAAGTTGGTTTTCAAGATAACTGTTAGGAATTTGCTAGTTATTTTCTAAAAATGAAAAAAAATGGTTTGGTTTCTTGGGCTAGCCCATGTTTTAACCGTAAAAGCCAAAATACTTTGCAATGAAAAGGTAGAACATACTTTTATAGCCCTAGCCATTTACTACAGGGGAAAAGAAATACAATTCAATAAACAAGTTTAAATTTTTTTAAATGAAAAAGCATTAAATAAAAACAGTTCTTGCTAAATAAGGCATAGTGGAAAAAGCACAGGAAAGGCTGTGTGATCTCAGGCAAGTTATATAAACTTTCTGACCTCAGTTTCCACATTAGTAAAACCGTGTCTTATGTAAATGAGATAATACGTGTAAAGTTGCTAGTACAATAGCTGGTTTGTAATGAAGTCTCCATAAATGGCTGCTATTATAAGTATAGATATAAGTAGGATATAAACCCAGGTTTCCTAAAATTCTGGGTCCCCTGCGTTGTCCTGCAAATGGCTATGTTGGGGCAGGAGTGAGAAGAGCCAAGGAGGCGTAGGTAATATCAGCTCCTTACGCGGAGAAGTAGCCCAGGAGGTGTGTGGCAGACAGGAGTCTTTGGTCTGAGTTTGTTCTCCTCTGGTAGGAAGTTTATTCTGCTGAGGTGTATTGGGGAGTGCCCCCTTTTCCCCTCTCTTACTGCTACCTATTCCCCCATTGCCAGTACCTCACCAGCACAGACCAGCTCTCCCCAGAATTTGAAACTCCTGTGAAAAAGGCGACCTGAACTTTGGAGCCTGTAGAGGGTTTGTTGCAGTTGCTCTTGTTGCTTATCTGTTGTAAGAAAAGGGAGAGCTAACATGTATCGGCTGCCTAGTACATCTCAGGCATAGTCCTGTGTATTTTAACATGTTATCTCATTCAATGTTCGGGACAGCCCTGTGAGGAGTATGCATCACTATCCCATCTTGTACATCAGGGAAGGAGAATATCAGATGACATGACTTGACCAAAGTAACACAGCTCGGAGATCACAGAGCTTGGATTCACACCCAGGTCTGTCTGGCTCTCAAGCCTTTGCTCAGCTGCCTTCTGGGTTCTCAAGGGACTGCACACAGGTGGTTGTCTACAGTTGTCCAGCCTTTCTGTCCTCACACTGAATGTGCACCCTTGGGAGGGAGAGAAGTAGAATGAAATTTAGTTTATTAACATCATTAACTTTAAAAATTGAACAGTCTCTGGCTTCCATCCCTCATTTCAAATTGAATCGCATAGTGGGGATGAAAACATATTGATTAGGAAGAAACTATTTATTAGAGGTAAAATTGTTTACCATGTAAATATGCTACATGTTCCATTATACACAATTTGGCATTTCAACATTTCATAATCTTGCATTTAATTAGGCACAGTACATAAAGTATGCATCACAAGTAAACATGGGAAACACAATCACATATTTCTCTAAGATTTGTGCTTCATAAATTTTTAGTTTGCTAATTGCAATAATGATATTTTAGTGTCAGCTGCTTCTTTTCCATCAAGTGCTGATCCTCTCCTTAATGTGTTAGATGCAAGGAAGCAAAACTAAGGATAAACTAAAGTTTAGCTGATTTCTCAAAAGAAACCTTGCAGGAGCCCTGGCTGGCGTAGCTCAGTGGATTGAGCACGGGCTGAGAACCAAAGTGTTGCAGGTTCGATTCCCAGGCAGGGCACATGCTGGGGTTGTGGACCAGGTCCCCAGTGGGTACCACGCAAGAGGCAACCACACTTGATGTTTCTCTCTCTCTTTCTCCTTCCCTTCCCCTCTCTAAAAATAAATAAGATCTTTAAAAAAAAAAAAGAAAGAAAGAAACCTTGCAGGGAAGAAAGAGCTGGAAAAAAGTATTCAAAGTTGTGAAAGGCAAGGACCTACATCCAAGATTACTCTATCCAGCAAAGCTGTCATTTAGAATGCAAGGGCAGATAAAGTGCTTCCCAGATAAGGTCAAGTTAAAGGAGTTCATCATCCCCAAGCCCTTATTATATGAAATGTTAAAGGACTTACCTAAGAAAAAGAAGGAGATCAAACTATGAATAATAAAGACAACAAACTCACAACTATCAACAACTGAACCTAAAAAAAAACAACAAAAACAAACTAAGCAAACAACTGGAACAGGAACAGAATCACAGAATTGGAGATCACGTGGAGGGTTATCATCAGGGATGGGGAGGAAGGAGAATGAGCAGAAAGGTAAGGGGAATAAGAAGCATAATTGGTAGATACAAAATAGATGGGGGAGGTTAAGAATAGTATAGGAAATGGAGAAGCCAAAGAACTTATATGTACGACCTATGGACATGAACTAAGGAGTGGGGGGAAATGTTATAGATGAAGGTCTTTACTAGGCACATGCCATCTGAGGGGCTCCCATGCTGAACTCACACAATGAAGTTGAAATGTAATCAGAGTTAGTCTGCTCACTTAAGAGAGTAGTCTCAAATTAGGGTTTAGATGTTCCACAGAATAAGTAAAGATTTTCCAAAGGGTCCTGGGGCATTCCTGGTTTTAAGGTTTCCACTGGTCAGCTTTCCGTATGTATGTATGTACGTATGTATGTACATACGTATTCTTTCCTAAAATCCATGTACCTGAAAAGCTCTGTGATGGAAAGCATGTGTGGGTTTTTTTTTCCCTCCTCCCCTTTCCCACTTGGCCTTTTTCCACTTTATGAAAGGGATACTTCCACCAGTGCATTAGCTTGTTGCCCCAAAGTGTGAGAACCTCTCTGGTACAACACAGGATTATGTGAAATATTAGCGATAACCAAACCTCCTTCAATCAGCATTTTATAACTCCGCACCCCTCTGATTAAGAAATGCATGTGTGATAAAAACCTTACTTTTGATAGTCAAAGTAAGTTTCTATTTATCAAAGCAAGTATTTGTGTTGCTTTGATCAATCTTAGACTATAATGGTAATCCACTCTAGAAGGATAGAGTAAACATATGGAGCCTTATAATTATAGGAAACAAATAATTTAAAAAATTTAATTTCCCTATATTTCTCTTGGAGAGCATTAAATAATATTGCATTAATATAACATGGAGGGAAATGAAATGTAAATACTTTTCCAAGAACAAAAAAAAAACACAAAATTTTTGACTGTTAAAGAAAAGCAAGTTTATGTATTTTTAAAATGGATAGTGGCTATAAAGCTATGGTACGGTTGCCCAGTGGAATACTACTTGGCTGTAAAAAGGAAATCTTACCCTTTGCGACAGCATGGAGACCTGGAGAGCATTGTGCTAAGTGAAGTAAGCCAGTCAGGGGAAGACAAGTACCATATGATTTCACTCATGTAGAACCTAATGAACAAAATAAACTGACAAATGAACTAGAAGCAGATTCATAAATAGAGAGCAGGCTGACGGCTGTCAGCGGGGAGGGTAGTTGTGGGGCTGAGTCAAGCTGAAGGGATTAAGAAGCAAACTCACATGGAGAAAAACATGGTGGTTAACAGGGAAAGCGGGGTTGGGGGAGGTGAAAGAGGGTATAGCAGGGAGAAATGTTGATGGAAGGAGGCTTGACTTGGGCTGGTGAGCACAATATGATACACAGGTGATGTATTATAGAACTTTATACCTGGACCTATATAGTTTTATTAACTAATGTCATCCCAGTAAATTCAATTATAGAATAAATAAATAAAATAGCGGGTATCAAATTGCTTTGCTATTTAGATTTGGTTGTATACATTTTGAAGAATAGTGTTACCGTTTTATTTTAAAATGTCAACATTTATGACAAACTGAAATAACATTGTTTACAGGCACATAAACTTATGAAAAATTGCAGAAGCCAACTTTTAAAATATGCAAAGGAGAAAAAATATGTGAGCAGGTACCTGATTTTTCAAAATTTTCTTTAGGGAGTATCACAGCAAAAAGTGTGTAGAACACCAATACGGGTCAGGTACCTGGATGGTAAAGCTGCCTCATGTGGCCTTGGGTGGCCTCACTGGAACCCGTTCCTTGCTGCACTTCCTAGAAATCTCAGGCTCTGTCTTAGTCTCCCCTCTGCTTAACTGGAACTTGGCTGAGCCTGTGGGGGCTGGGCTGTGAGATGGCCTGCAGACCCCTCTTCAGGCTTTTCCTTGCCTGGAGCGCTCTCCCTGGTCCTGTTCCCTGGCCGGAGCCTTTAGGTGCTTTCAGGCGCCTGTGCCCTTGCTCATCCCCTGGTACCCATGCCCTCGCCTCTCTCACTGCTCCCTCTCTCTCCCCGATGGAAATATTCCTCACTGTTAGCCCTCCACTCAGATGTCAGCACTCCTTGATTCTCCTTTCCTCTTTTCCTTTAGAGTGGTTTCTCCATCCCCCTTCACTACAAAGAGGAGTTTAGGAAATTAGAGACTAGAATAAATCTCTGGGATCTTGGAGAGGTCTAGGGAGAGAGAGGGAGGCAGCAGCTGTTTTTGGTTTGTTTTTATCAACACAGCTTCTAGGGCAGGGGTGTCAAACTCATTTTCACCGGGGGCCACATCAACCTCATGGTTGCCTTCAAAGAGCTAAATATAATTTTAGGACTGTATAAATGTAAGTACTCCTTAATCGTTAAGCAAGAGCTTGGCACTGTCGCTGGGTAGAAACACGGTGGCGGGCCGGATTCAGCCTGCAGGCCCTGTGTTTGCCACCTCTGTTCTAGAGGATTGTACCTCTGAAATATGGAGTCTCAATAAAAATACTATTGAACTGAATTGAAGCTGAGGTCCAGTTCAAGTTCCATCTTACCTCCGAAGTCTGCTCTGATTTCCCAGACCTGCTGGGACTTCTCTTCCTCCAAATTTCTGCTGCACTTAGTATCTGTACTGTACAGGTTGGTGTGTATTCATAGTGATGAATATCCTGCAATTTTTGCTACTTATTTTGTGTGTCTAGCATTACTTTCATAACCAGATTATAAATTCAAGGCAGGTAGAGAGGTACATGTTTATTTTTTCATCTCCCCATGGCACCTAGTACAGTATAGCAGGTCCTTGAATAACATCATTTTTGTTCAATGTCATTTCATTATAACATTGAAATACCATGGGAACTTAACTCTTGTTTATATCAATTATTCTATGGTTAAATTGGCTTCGTTACATGTTGTTTTGCTTAAAGTTGCAGAACCTATCATTGGCCTTACGTGAGGCCTTACTGTATTGACCATAATAGATACTCAGTAAACATATTCTAATTGATTATAACACAGGGAAAAAATTGATGGGAAGTTCTGAGATTGAAATCTGGATCCATCACATCTTGCTCTGTGATTTGGGGCAATTTCTGCATAGTCTGGATCTCGTTTCTTTGTTGATAAAAACTCAGTGGTAGTCATAGCCAATAATTACCAGGTAACCAGTATGTGCCTAAGTCATTAATTCACCCAACAATTTCATGAGGAAGATATTACTGTGGCAGAGTGTGGATCTGAAACCGAACCGAGTCCCAAGCACTTACCCCATTATGTGAGTCTGCCTGCATCTGACTTACCTACTTCAGAGTTGAAGGTTCTAAGTGAGTAAAAGGTTCTGAAATACCCTTTTGAAGAAGGTAAAAAGGCAGTACAGAAGTTGAATTTACTTATATTTTGAAAGGAATTTTACTCCTTTCCCTTATTTATTAAGATGTAATTGATACATAATGTTGTATAAGTTTAAGGTGTATGACTGTTGATTTGATACATTGATGAATTGCAAAATGATTGCCACCACAGTATTAGCTACCACCTCCATCCATTCACATAGTTACCTTTTCTTTTTTTGTGGTGCGAACATTTAAGACCTACTTTCTTGGCAATGTTTAAGTGTACGATACAGTATTATTAGCTGTAGTCACCGTGCTGTACATGAGATCCCTAAACTTGTTAATTTTGTAAATGGGTATTTGTACCCTTTGACCAGTATCTTCCCACCCCCTTCCCCTCTGCCACCAGCCCCTGGAAACTACCCTTGTACACTCTTTCTCTCATTTGTCTCTTAGAGTCTACATATAAAAACATTTTGCTTTTAAAAAGCAATTGGCAATCTACAGCTCCATGAAATGCATGGCTAAAGTAAATGGGAGAGACCAGAAGCTTTTTTGGCTACTTCTTGCCTTTGCAGAAGGGCACAGAAAATTAGCAGCCAGCAAAAAATGCTCACTACACATTCCCCTGGTTGCGCAAAGCTCAGAGTTTGGGAGGTGATAGCAGTGAACATCAGTAGAATGAAGAGAATACTTGTGTTTTTATTCTCATTTTTAATTGATTTTGAAATTCTTGCCTGGCCCTTCGCCTTTTGCATAGTCCAGAGCTATGAGTCCTTGATATGTGGCTCAAATGAGAAGCATAGGACAGTGTATTCCCTTTCTCTCCACCAATTTCCTGCCTGTGTTTCTATTTGGGGACCAATGTGACCATTCCAGTTCAGAGATGGAGCACGCTCTGCTCTACTTTAGTGCCCCGTGTGTACGGCTTGGCTCCACGGAGAGCACTGTGTAGGAAGGGACACATGTGGTCTGTAGCTTTGGGTGCTTCCTACTGGGTAAGGGTAGGGGTTCTTTTGCAACTAATTGTATCCATCTGTTTTAAAAGGGTGGAAAAAAAACCCGCCTGAGCTTAGGTGTCGATTTATACATTAATTACGTTGATCTCATTTGCAACAGTGTGGTCTTAATAGCTGTATTGCTGCAATGCCCAAATCTGTGATATCAGAATGGGACGTGCATATTTTAATTTGAGAAATAGTTTAACATTTTTAGATATTCATTTAGATGTGGTTATGCAGGTTAAACATAACGTATGATCACTGCTTCTTTCATTGCTTCCAATTAAACCTTGCTTGTTAGTTTAACCTCTAGGTAATCCCATCAAACAATTGATGTCAAGGAAACACTGCCCACAGTAGCTTCGGATGAGTGGCCATTAATTTTAATTGCCTGATATTAAAGATTAAGAAGTATTGGGACTAGCAGAATAGAAACGATCTGATGTCAAGCAAATCCACTTGCTAAAGCTTCCCCAGGCTGCTGGTGATATTAAAATTTTACTGTGAGAATTAAATAAACCTTTATTAGTGATGACTGTTGTTTGATTGGTCCAGGGGTATGCATAAACACTGGATTCTTACATATCTAGAGATGAGACCTTCAATGGTACAGAGATTTCTCAATTATGAAACTGTTAATAAAACTGTAATCTGATTTTCCAGGCTAGGTTTCATTAATGTATTATAGCTTCTCTGATTGTCAAGGTAATATTAACTACAAAGCATGGAATCCAACAGAGAATTGTTTAGAAGAAGAGAATTCTAAGATGGGCCTTTGTTGCTAAACTCAGAGTTGGGGAATTTTCATTAATTATGCTTAAGAAATGCCAAATTCCCTCTCAACCAGGAGTGTCTCCCTTTGCACTATAGGTATATTCAATATTTAACTCTTTTGAAGGCCTGTCAGTCCTATTCAGACAAGCTAGAGTTGTAGTATATGTTGAAGGAGCGAGCGTTTTGCCAACCAGCTAGGTCTGCCTCCTGAGCTGAGAGCATACTCATGAAAGGCGAGGCGGGTTCTAAGAGATCTTGCATTAACAGGCATGATGAGGATGGATATCTTTAGGGTCCCTTTTCAATCTCAATTTAGAAATTTTTTTATTGTATTTTTTCCATTACCATTTAACCCCCCTTGTACCCTCCACCCCCTGCAGTCACCTCTGTTGTCCACATCCATGAGTCCTTTTTCCTTTTTTCTCGATCCTTCCACCCCCTGAGAACTTTTGTTTTTAGAGTCATATGCTTCTGGTGTGGGAATGGATTGCAACAACCACTGAGGCCGACTTCTCCTGGTGCAGAAACTCCTCCCCGAGCATCCGTTTCCCACCCCTTGGAGGCCTGGGCACCACGTGAGCGTCATCTATGGCTTGTCCCTCTCCCTGCCCTCCACAGCTAATCAGCGGCCACATTCTGCCTATTCTTCCTTCTTGATATCTGCCCTCTCCACCCCCACCTGCAGCTTTTCCCGGCTCAGGCCCTCCTTGCTTCCTCACCTGTGCACTTTCCCAACGCTTCCTCCCACTACTGTGTCCTACACAATTACCGTGCACACCAGCCCCAAGCATATGTTATTCAAACAAGGGAGGGCAGACAAGGGTTTGGTCCCTTAGGGCTGTTGAGAGCTTATATGTGACAGTCTGGATCACAGGTGGCAAACACAAGGCCCACGGGCCAAACCCGGCCCTCCACCTTGTTTTATCCAGCAGCAGTGCCGAGCTCTCACTTAACTGTTAAGGAGTAGTTACATTTATACAGTCCTAACATTACATTGGGCCCTTTGAAGGCAACTGTGAGGCTGGAGTGGCCCCAGGTGAAAATGAGTTCAACACCCCTGGTCTAGATGCTCAAACTAAAACCAATGAGGAGAGCCCTGGCTGGTGTGGCTCAGTGGATTGAGTGCCAGCCTGCAAACCAAAATGTTGCTGGTTTGATTCCCAGTCAGGGCACATGCCTGGGTTGCAGGCCAGGTCCCCAGTAGGGGGCGCATGAGAGGCAACCACACATTGATGCTTCTTTCCCTCTCTTCCCTCCTTTTCCCTCCCTCTAAAAATAAATGAATAAAAAATCTTTTTAAAGAAATTTTAAAAAAATAAATAAAACCAACGAGGAGAAATGAAAGGGAACTAGATCTTAGTTCCAAAGAGAGAACTGTATATCCATTAGAACTGTTTAATGGCGGGATTGGGGACTGTGTGAGGTAGTGAGTACCATGTCTCTGGAGGGGCCAATGCCATGATCACAAAGAGAAAATAAAGGAGGCACAGATTTAGAGGACACGTGAGTTCCATTTCAGACTATTGAGGTAGAGGTCATGGCAGAACATTTGTATGGAAATATCTTCAAAATTGAGAACTGAAATTCTTCATAGAAATTAAGGGTAGAGATGGAAATCTGGGTGTCATCCACACCAAGACAGAAATGGAAATAATTGATATGGATATGGTTGCTCAAGGAGAAAGAAAAGAGGGCCCAGAGCTGAGTGCTGGAGAAAAGGCCCACGTGCACATGCACACACACCTGGTGTGTCAGGGAAGGGGGAGAAGCAAGAGCACAGTATCGCAGACACCTTGCAAAGAAAGTGCCTTGAGAAGCGGGGGTGGTGATTACAAGTACCCGACACTGCTAAGAGGTCAGACAAGTTGAGGAAAGTGAGAAAGGCCGTTGGATGTGGGACAGGTGTGATGTCTATTGTAAACACCTCAGTCACTACCTAGGCCTTAAGATTGTTAAGATTAAATGAGAAAATGTATGGAAAGGGCTCTGTGTAATGCTGGGCAAGCGCATAGGGTACAGTCATTAAAGGATAGTTACGGTAGCCTCTGCTGTTTGGTATGCAGGAAAGAAGGGATGCACACAGTCCTTCGGTGGGAAGAAATGGTGGTGGAACAGAAATAGCTATGGAGTCCCGATCTGTAGCATGTTCCCTTCCTGATGAGTTTTGGCTTGTTCCTGTGTGTTGAACCTACACTCACGGGAGCTGCAGAGGTCTTCAGTGAGTGTGCCTGCACATGCGTGTGTGCACAGTGACTCCTCAGGAGGGAACAGGGTGCGGGCAGTGGTGAGACCAGCATTGTCTTCCTCATGTGGTGCCCTTGCCAGGGCTCTCTGGCTTCTTTCAGAAGGATGAGTGCGGTAGATTGAAGAATGAGAGCTCTTTTTCCAAAGCAATTAAAGACTTAGCAAAGATGGTCAGCAAGCATGCCACTGGTATAAATTGGGTTGGAGGGCTCATACCACTCCGTCTTCCTCAGGGCTCCAAAGAACTGTTCAGGGTAAAACGGTGATCCACCCAGGCTGACACCATCGCAACATGCCCCTTTGACATCTTATTAAGAATTATGGAAAAATATTTTTAACAGTTACTTTAACAAGAGAGAGGTCAGACCCTTTTATTTAGCAATTGGTACCTTCTTATAAATAGTGGTGTGGGTTTTAGCTTCTTTATATAGCTCAGCTACAGGTGCTTAAGTGAGTAATGTAACTGAGCCATGAGTCTGGGCTAAAGTTTTGCTATCGGTGAGTTGTGATAAAATCTGCCTGTTGACAAGATCCTCTCTAGAAATCTCTTCCATTTGTACTGGCTGACGTTATACGTAGTTTGCAAAATAAATAAGGGTAGTCCACTGGGTGAAATCAGAGCTGCTCCTGTGCATTTGTGTCTGATGCTACTGGAGTTACTTGAGTTGTCAAGTTGCGACCTTCTCACGTGTGAACTGCGGAGCTCGAGCAGCCCTCCCGGCAGCCACACAGTGCCTTCTAGGGCAGGAGACAAAGGGGTTTGTCATCCATCACTAACTGATGTTGCTCTTTTCAGCAGACCAAACATGCTTTCTACTACACAGCTGCCAAAATTATTCGAGGCCCAGAAAAAATAAGTCATTCTTTCTCAACTGTTTCTTATTATTTTCCCAACTTAACAAACATTTCCTTTAGTTTTTAGCTACTTTTGATGGGACTGGTCGCTTACATACTAATCGGTTCACACCAATTGAATATTTTTCATAAACAAGACTTGCAGCCATTTCAATGTTGCTGTGACTAGCTCCAGAAGCAGCATCCTTCCAAGAGTGTCGACAGGTTTGCCAAAAGAGAGAGTGGACTCCTGAAACCGTTACGCATTATCCACAGGGAATGACTGGAGGCTCAGAATTTAGTGTCTCCCAAGGGATCCCCTTGGGTCCCACAGTTCCTGGAAGTTTGGCTTCGCCCCGCTCTGACCCCTCTTCTCTGCACTCATGTCCCTGTGACTTGTAGGTATCCAACTGGTTTGGCAACAAACGAATCAGGTACAAGAAGAATATCGGCAAGTTTCAGGAAGAAGCCAACCTCTACGCTGCAAAGACAGCCGTGACAGCCGCACACGCAGTGGCCGCAGCTGTGCAGAACAACCAGACCAATTCGCCCACCACGCCAAACTCCGGTGCGTACCGGTGCTCACTCCCTAGTCAGCCCAGGCAGCCTTGTGCCACAAAGCCCTGTCCCACAGGCCAGGAAACAAGAGCCATACTGAGGACACAGTGGACTTATAGAGGAAGGTTTATATAAAAATGCAGGCTTTCCTGGGGTAGATGAATGATTGATGGCCAGAGCCTGCAGACCCACTGTTTGTAGTGAGTTCCACGGTAGGTTCTGGAACTTTCACACTTTGTAGTGGTTTTTAATTCAGCAATTAGGCAGAGTGCCATCACTAATGATTATTTTAACTATATTGTTCTTATATCATTTTAAGGTCAATAGTGTCTGCCGTAGAATGAAGTAGCAGAAATGGGAAATTTACCCGTTGCTGTACAATGAAGCTAGAATGTTGGGTTAAATACAGTCATGCTTTCTACCTAATGCAGCCGCACACTCCAGTCTGCTGCCCTTCTTAGCATTTCTTCAGCACCCATGCTGCTGGCTAGGATTAGTAGGTAGTAGCTATGAGGGACATGGGACTTAATACACAGATGCGATTTGTTCCTCAAATACATTTTGGCCAAATTTTATGTGATATTTGTGATGGAATTAGAAACATCTTAAAATTATAGGGAACTTGAGTAACAATGAAAGATGTGCAGCAAGTCCAAACAAATGGACTTGAGAAGCAATTCAAGGACTTTTTAAATGAGATCTAGTAATATATTTTTAAAAGTTCAGAAAGTGAGCAGTTTTTTGATTGTTTTGTTGTCTTCCTCTCCCCCCCCGACTCTGCCCACCCTAGGTTCTTTTTAATGGAGCATGAAACAGATGAAAGGAGAGTTAGGTAGAGTGTATAGCTAAGAAAGCACTTGGAAAAAATGTTTCTTCTCTGGGTGATTGTCCACCATGGCAGTTAATGATGGTGAAGAGCACCTTTAATGACCAGATCCTGGTAGTAAATTAAAATAAGGGATGG
Organism: Anoura caudifer; assembly: GCA_004027475.1. NCBI lineage: Eukaryota > Metazoa > Chordata > Mammalia > Chiroptera > Phyllostomidae > Anoura > Anoura caudifer. The sequence continues at coordinate 94,192 of PVKU01003707.1, forward strand.
TTTCAGGCCAGCTACTGGGTGTTTTTCTGTTTATTTTGATTTTCTCTTTGTTTCTTATTGGAGCTTCCCCGTAGATAGAACTTTTCTAGATGTAACATGAATCCCAGGACCTAACTCTTGGAGTTACTCTCTGTCCTCTTAGATCTGGAAATGCTCCATGTTGTGCACATCCTTCCCTTCTGTACCTTTCCTCCTGTCCCTGCCGCTAGGTCATGAGGATTGTGTGTGTAGCTCTCTGTTATTCAGCTACTTAACTCTTTCCTTTCCAGGTTCTTCTGGTTCTTTTAACCTCCCAAATTCTGGGGACATGTTCATGAACATGCAGAGTCTGAATGGGGATTCTTACCAAGGGTCCCAAGTCGGAGCCAATGTGCAATCACAGGTAGGAGAAATGCCCCAACTGGGGCCTTTCTAGCAGGGTAGGGTTTGGGCTCAAAACTCCTTACTCTCACCCCATAGAAGTGGTCTGCACACCTGTGTAGAACCTGGGCTGGGTGCTTCCAAACGGGACCCATCTGCCCCGCCATTTAATTTAATGAGAAGTCAAGTGAACAGTGACTTTTGATGATTCAAACTTGATAAATTTTGTGAATGCATTCGGCTCTGGCTTGAGCTCATGGAGAGGGGTTGGGTGCATCTTACTTTTGTACCAAAATAGACCAGAAAAATGGTGTGTGCCAGTGTGTGTATGATTTTAAAACATAACTGTTTCTGTGTTTTTTTTTTTTAAGTCAGAATATAAAAACAAGTTCCTAAAGTATACTCCAGGGTCAACTTTTTTCTCGTCCTCTTAATTGAGAACAGTCCTATGCACGTAGGTGTGTGTGTGTGAGAGAGAGGGAGAGGCCCAGTGCACGTACCCAGAAGGAGTTCCCGCCCACAGCCACTGCACACGCTGACCGGTGCGGATGGAAAGTTGCACTGCCGTGAAGATGGTACTGTTGGGCTGGCATAGAAAACAAAGGCGAGCGAGCCTGAGTAGTCAAAGGGTTGTCGGCCAGTCACATTCGATCGATAAATTTGTCTCTCACTGAAGATGCTAGGCCCTCGTGGCACACACAGTTCAAGTTGTTTCCTTTGGTGAGTGATGCTGTTTTGGTAGATTTGTGATGACACGTTTTGTTTCATCTCACCTCTAGGTGGATACCCTCCGTCATGTTATCAATCAGACGGGAGGCTACAGTGATGGCCTTGGAGGAAATTCACTGTACAGTCCACACAATTTAAATGTGAGTATTCTGGGGAACCAGGTTTGAAGAGCTATAGGAACAGTGTCAGGTGAACAGCGACTAATTAGTAAATTGATGGCCATTTGACTTGGCTCCTCATCTTCTTGGCAGGTGGGGAAGGCACTGTCTTCACTACACTTTACACTATTTTATAGACTTAAATACTTGATGTTACCTAGGTGCCCTTAGAAGTCCTCACAGATGCCCACAGTGTCTGGTGTTCTGTCATCAGGAGGGACTTAAGCACCAACCCATTAGGATGCTGTCTCCTACTGGCAGTGCTATATGGTCCCGGGGAGATGGTGAAACGCAGGTCATTGATCTTAGAATCCAGCAGCAGGAAGAATTCCCAGACACAGCTCAGGTGAAGGTGGTAACCTTGGAGGGCCCAGACCGGTCAGCAAACCAAGCCACACAAAGAATTCTCTTCTTAACCAGCGATTTGCTGAGTTGTCAGTATGGGATACAGACATAGTCCACCTTTGTGATGGCCTCTTGGTTTTTAATTGTGGGGGAAATAATTTTACCTTTAGTAGCCAATTCACCAAAACTGTACTTTCCCCTCCATCCTGACATGGATGGAAAATGACAGAAAGCTCTTGAAAGGGAGCCAGGGGATCAGGTCCCCAGGGTGGAGCTGGGGTGGAGGGTGGACAGGATCCGGGAGTCCGGGCTTAGGGAGGAAATGGGCTGCCTGACCCACGGCCGTGGAGTCAGAAAGAAAGTGGACAGAATTCCCCTGCTTTAGGGCCTTGGCTTGCTATGAGAGTAAATATTAATGATTTAAAAAGTGATTGAGGACGTTCAATTGTAAAGGGGAAAAAGGACCATTAAATACTCAAATCTTTTACATTTGAAATGTCAAATCTTTCTTTTTGGGTTTATAAATAACTCATAATAACCCACAACAAACCATATAAAAAGCCTTTTAGTTGCATTTCTCCTTTTTCATTTAAGTGTTTTGAAATGCTTCAGAGAATGTGCGATATCCTTATCAACATGATAAAATATGAAACTGTGATTGCCTGCAGCATTTTACAGACATGAATTCCATCTTCACTGATGAGGCTTGATAAGGCGCTGCTGTATAATACAGTGCATAATCTCAAACCACCAGAGTAAGGATTAATTTATTTTGAAAAAAAGAATGCTTGCTGACAACCTCTCCTCCAGCTGCCACGCTGGGTAAAAATATTGTACATTTGTTGTTTATAAATTTGGATAAAAGAGGAATGATGTTTACTTCAGATGGAATATCTTTAGACTTGTATCTGTGTAAGAGTTCTTTTTCTAAGTAGATTTTCATACCTGGGGCTGAAAACAACTTACCTTTTAGACAGAGAAGAGGATTTCTAAGAGTCCACACAAATACGTATAGCATGCCAGCAGCCACCTACACTCCTGAGGCTTTGAAAATACACTGCCGTCACTTTTTCCGCCTCCCGAACCTGAATTTGCTTTGCCTCAAGCCTGGAAACTCATTTTCCCTTTGGCTCTGGTCATCTCAGTGGTGTTGTGTGGTCCTCACTCCCTTCTCTGTGATCCCAGAGAGAGGAAAGGTGCTTTATATGCAAAACGATGCAGAGAGTTCTCTGAGAACCTCTCGACCATGGGAGAAGGAAAAGTTCCCAGCCCAAGGCTCATCTAACCGTGGATCCAAGCTGGGAGGGAATCTAGAGAATTCTCAGTATCCTAGTGACACAAACCTTGAAGAAGACATTTTGGGTGGACTCGCAGAAGTTGCAGATGGACGTGAGGGAGGCGGGGGTCCTGGGGAGCCCTGTGACCTGCAACTACAGTGGTATGGGACGTGCGGGTCTCGGGGCAGCCCAGCATGAGGCCGGCTTGTGCTGCAGGCACCGGGTGTCAGCCAGCTCACCCTCGCCTTCTCTCCAGAAAGGCCCGCCCCGTCACTTCCACTCAGTGTTCCCCAACTCACAAGCCCAGCACCTCCCTCTTGACTGACATAAAAATATGTAGCGACAAGCTGTCTGCCACAGCAGAAATCTGATCAGACATTGATTTCAGCAATTGCCTCTATAGGCCAAGACATGAGGCAAATTTGTTTCTGAGTACTGTTATTGCTGATGCAGACCTGAGGCAGGAAGGGCCAGCGGCATGTGAAAGGCGGCAGCAAGATCCCGAGTAGGAGCCCCAGTTAGAGATAATTGGAATACAGATTTGAATAGTGTGTGCTCCTCCACAGCTCATGTGTTTTCATCCTGGAGGATCCTCTTTGGAGGGAAAGTCTGGCCTTCATTTCCCAGGGTTTAGAGTAGCTGGCTGTCAGGCATGTGTGGATAAGGGCGCGCAAGTTCTTCTCTATGGAAATGAGGATTAAGCCCTGCTGAAGTTTCTACTTCATGGAGCCCGAGGTCTTGCTGAGGCACTGCACCGAGCTTCTCTACTGCTCCCTTCTTACAAGATTTCTTTTTGAGTCACTTTATCTTTGCCATCAAATCAAAGGCAGAGCTTCATGCCAGCTTGAGACTAGCCGAAGCCCTCCTTCAGTGTGCTGATTTATTGCCAAGTCTTTACTTGGTGGGATGGATTTGTTTTACATGCATTTAATCCCACTTTAACACATGCTTCACAGTGCTGCCAAAGTGGGTTTGGAAAATACATTTTGCTAATGCATCTTTGCTCTCATGTTGTCATCTGGGTGTTTTAAATTGGGGAGTAGAATTAATATGTAGACGTGCACCCGTTGAACTGTGTTTCTCCTTTCAGGCTAATGGAGGCTGGCAGGACGCAACAACTCCATCTTCTGTGACTTCTCCTACAGAAGGCCCAGGAAGTGTGCACTCTGATACCTCTAACTAATCTCTGGCAACACTTTTCCCTGAGCTGACATGCCTTGATAAGTGCATTCAGAGCAATAGGAGGAAAAGGAACGCGTTTTTGTAGCCCACCATCTACAGCTTTACTGTAAAACCTTGTCTTATTAGAGAACTTGGTAATCTGTTTTTTAAGGAATCATAATCATTTGTATTTATACTTAAAAACACACAATGTTAAAAAAGCACTTTATCCAATTAGGCCAAGATTTAACATTGTTGACAGTCCTGTAGCTACTTTATCATAATTTATTGTCAATATTTTACATTAATGGTTTCACAGTTGCCAATTAACTTGGCCTTAAGGGTAAAAAAGTACAATATATACTAAACCTCAATCGTTAAGGCAGATGCAAAGATTCACCTCACCTAAATTGAACTTCTTGCTTCTTTCCATCGCAGACTTTGATTGTCCTTCTTTCATATTGCTAATGGAGTTGGAATAAAGGAGCTGTTTGGCTATCTCTGTTAATGATGGTTGTGTTTAAGAATCTTCCTCGTCACATTGTGTTGCGATCTCTTATGTTATAATTAGATCAGAGACTGGTAGCATCTTTTCTCTCTCTGAAAGCACCAGTGCCCAGAGTCTGCTTGGTAATTAAATTATGGATCCAGATTGTTCTGGGAGATGAAGGTACTTGCTGCTGATGGAGGTGAACATGAGATCCATCTGGGTTTTACGGTGTGCGCTGGGTGCTGCACAGGCTTGTCAAGGTTTGCTACGTCCTCTGGGCATTGACAAAGGCCCTGCTCTTTGGAGTGTTGTATATAGTGTAGCAAAAGAGTATTTATACATCTCACCAATCAAAACACAGCTTTATTACCTCATGCGAACTCATACAAACCAATAGAATTTCAACATGTTCTGTAGCTTAGAGTGCTCACTTACTACCTCTGAACAATACTCACGCTGTAGTTTGTCTCTTTCTTATCTTTTTGCATCTTGTAATTAACTCTTTGTTTCCCTTCATAAAATGTAATGTACATTGTAATCTTTTAAAAGAAAAATCAGGGTTGCATTTGCAACTTTTAAAAAACCGAGAGTGGAAACATTGGGTCTTAAAACAGGATCAGTAAAACTGTTGTAAATACTGAGAAACATTTTGAATGTTCTTCATCTTGTTACTAATTCATGGAAAAAAAAAAAAAGCGGCGACTAATTGTGATGCATTCAGATTTCAGTATTCAGTACTGTATATTTCACCCTGTGTAATGGGGCCCCCCCTCCTTTCTCTCTTTTTGTATTGTATGCGATTCTGAAACTGATTGAGTCATGAAAATAATTTGTGGCGGTGATTCTAATGTATTAAAAACGTTTCGTGTTCCTTTCTAACTGGATTACGCCCTGGATTGAAAAAGTCTTCCTCGTGGTAGTTATATGTAGTTTCAAACATGAATAAACTTTTTGCTTTCATGATTAAATGTTGATGCCGTTTCTTACACCCACCACGTGAGCCAAGCCAGGACAGGCCAAGGAGGGAGCCTGCCCGGAAGCAGGCCTGGGCGTGAAGTGTGCGGCCTGTGAACAGCGATGCTGGGAGGAAAGACCAGGCCCCGCTGACTGATGGCTCTCTGCGCAGGCTCCTGGCTCTCTGCTGCTCCCTGTCCTCCTGACCCTCGTGCTCTCACCATGCCACAAGGAAAATGTCCCCATTTTCATCCATCAGGAAACTGCAGCTCATAAAAGGGAAGCAAATGCCATAGGTAACAAGACATAGGTCTCTAGCCTGGGAACTCCCACCCTCCTGACCTAAAGATGCAGGTGGCACTTGTTACATAGAAAAACCTTTGTTGGGACTTTTAAGAAGTACCCAGTCTTATCACGTTCACTTACAATCATAACTTTTTCGAGATACCAGTTAAGAACAGCAAAAATTTGTCTGAAAAGAGTGAGCCCCACGTGCCATTAAAAAAAAAAAAATAGCACAAATCCACAATGTCTCTTAACATATCTTTGAAAAAACTCTGAACTTGAAAACTGTAAGATCAACTAGAAATACTTCAGCTAGATCAAACATTGTTTTTGTTTTATTTAAATGGTTAGAAATTCCATATATTTACATATACATCTGTTGCTAATACCTAAATCTTTATAATAAAAGAAGTCAATAACAGGTCATCGGCCTGTTTACTATATATCTCAAGGAAATTGACTCACAGGAAATCAGATTACTGTTAATCAGTTGCAGCAAATTGTCTATGATAAATATAACTCTTTCACTATTTCAGTTGGTGGAACCAGGCAAAACAAGGTCTAGGGCCACCACTCCCATTAATCTTGAGGCAGTTGTCCTGCGAGAGTAAACTTTATAAAATAGATTGCCCTCCGAAGCTGTCCTCGTTCACGCGGGCGCTCAGCCTGCCTGTAGGGATCTCTGCCAGGGCTAAGTAGTTATTTGCATGATTCAATTAGCTTATGGGTCAGCCCTTCTTATCTTCTACATAAAACAATCTTTGTGCTGTGTGGTTTTGCAAAAATATCCTGTGGAAACCACACACACACACACAACTCGTACACCTTTAAAGCCCAGCAGCACACTTCCCAAGAACTGTCTCGGTTTGCTTCTCAGGCCAGTCTGTTGAGAGAAGCATATACAAATGTCCGCTGGACCACCTTGACCAGCAACCCTCAAGGGAAATGGGAGTCCAAGGCCTTATTCTGGGGAGGCCTACATAAAAATAGCAGTTTCTTTCCTATGTGCTAGAGTAGGAGGTGCACATTTCCCTCTCTGGTGGGGTTGGGAGAACAGAAGCACCTCATTTCGTAGATGAGGAAACTGGGGCATGATCTGGGCACCAAAGTTCTTATGTCACTCAAATTGCGTGAAAGGTGTCGATTGGATGGGTTTTCACCAGGTGCCTCTTCGGAGTCAAGCAATGGGTTAAGGGCTGGATACAGAGATGCATGAAATCTGGGCCCAGCCCATTACAGGCTAAGATCTGGTCCACATTCAGAAGGCAAATGCTTTAGCGAGAGTATTGGAAAGGCTGGTGGGTTTCTGAACCCCAAGACTGGAGAAGAGAGGGTCCCACAACTCGTTCTCAAGGTCAAAACAAATAACAGCAGGAGACCACCTGAGACATCCAACCACAGGCTAAGGGGCCTGTCCACACAGTTAAAGAAAGGCACAGGGCGCACGTATGCTCACTTGACAATACATGTAGTACGTTCACAAGCGTCTGGAGCCCAAGTGCTGGAGCAGCTCCTTGAGGTGGACAGGTATCAGCCTTCCCCATGGAGGTACACAAGCCGCGTGGAACCTCTGAGTAGAGTGGACCAGGTGGCCTTGCGAACGAGGTTAGAACATCTCTGTACCCCTGACCTGAGCAGCGGCCTTATGCCACACCCTGACCAGAGGTGGGGGTGGCAGGGGCTGTGTGGAAAGAGACGTGGGGAGAGTCTCCCACGTGGGGCAGTGTTTTAGGTGTAATATGTGTGTTGTGCCACGAGAAAGGGACCTTCACTAGGCTGACAACTACAGTTGACATGGAGCATGTCTGTGAACCAGCCCTTGGCCAGGCACTTTCTATATATACAGTGTCCCATTTAATGCCCATGGAACCCCATGTGATAGGTGCTATTATTTAAAGATGGGAACTCGGAGGCTCAAAGAGGTGGCACCACCTGTCCACGGTCTCCCACAGAGCTGGAGTTTGCCCTGTGAAGGCCCCACGTGACATCTCCCAGCAGCCACCTGTGGTGGGATGGAGGGAGACGCTTCAGTGAATGAGAGCCTTCCAGCCTCCAGTGTGAGGTTCCTTCTGAGATGAGGCGACCACCTCTTAGAGCTTGCCGCTCTCCCACTTGGGCCTCTGTTGCCTGGGCCACCTGCTCATGTATGTCCTGTGCTGTGTACAGGACATGTGTCACAGACTCTGGTTCTGTCTGTGTCTATGGGTCACAAGTTTGAGGATGAGAGGAAGAGCCAGGCTGGGCCTGGCACCATGACAAATGGGGAGAGGCCTGGGAAGGTGGTTGTCAGGACACATGACGCATGCTCAGCACGGGGCCTGGGCACTCTTTCTACACGCACTTTATTTGGGGCAGAGTGCCGCCTGTGCCCTGCGGGTGCCTTTCCAAGTCCAAGTTCTGGCCTCAGTCCCCTTATCCTACTGCCCATGCAGCCTGCTCTGGATGCAAGCAGATCTGACTCCCGGCCATGGATTTGAATCCTGGCCCTGCCTCCTACCAGCTGTGTGACCTTGGGGGAAGGACTCAGCCTACCCGAGCTTGTGTCCTCACTCCCTCTTCTAGGAACATCCCTTGTGTACCCCGTCTCCCTGGCGAATGCCTGTCCTTTAAGGCTGGGCCCAGACCGCTGTGTCCTTTGATGGAGCCAGGCCCTCCCTTTTCCCTGGGACAGTGAAAACTGGACTATGGACATCCAAGCAAACATTTAAAGAAGGAGGAGCCTTAGGAGGAAGCGGAATGAGTCGGGGGGGGGGGGGAACAGGGAAGGGCGCCCCAGCCAAGGGAAGGGCACGTGCAGAGATCACAGGGTGTGATTGCGCGTGTCGGGACTGTGGCTGCTGGCTCTCCCAGTGCGGGCTCCCCAAACCCTCCTAGCAGCCTCAGGAGGAGGGTTCTGTTACTATCTCTACTTAACAGATGAGGACACTGAAGCCACTTGGCCAAATACAAATACGAGTCTGAGTGTGTCTGAGGCCAAAACCCACATTTTTAGCCCTTCGCGTCTGACTGTCCTTTCTCTTTCTTGTCATGCTGGGCAGTCTCACTCTTTGTGAGCCTGAAGTGGGAACTGAGCAGAGAAGGGGACAGGCCAGCCCCTCCTTATCAGACATTTTGGCTCCTCTCCCTAACAGCTTGGGACCCAGGGACACCCTTGGGAAGGCTGCTGTGTCCACAGGCAATTTAGGCCAATGAACAGCGTACAGCTCATCCCTGCTGGGCCTGGGAACCAGCCCCATGGGCCCTAAGCCTGACCGTCCTCAGCCATGATTGCTCAGCTGTCACAGACTTAGCCAATGTACACGGAGCCTGCTTCCAGCCTGGCCCCACCAGGTGCACTGCCAGGAGCCACACCTCACAGCCCAGTGGACACTGGCCCCACCACAGAGATGACAGCGGATGCCCAGGGGCTCACTGTGGCCCATGAATAGGGAAGCACCATGGCTCAGCTAGCACATGTGGAAGTGGGCTCCTGAGTGAGATGCCTGGGGGTGAATCCGGCTCTGCTTTGTACCTGCGTGTCCTTGGGCAAGTCATGTAACCTCCCTGCGCCTCATTTTCCTTTACTATCAAGCACCCACCTCCCGGCATTGTAGGGGTGGGGTGGGGGTGTAAGCGAGTTGGTGTGTTAAAGTGCTTTGCACGTAGTAAGGGCCCAGGTCAGCTGCTCTTATTACCTGTTAATCCCTAATGGGCCCTGAAGTGGCGACTTGCTACTTGCTCTCGAATTCCAGCTTGTGTCCCAGTTGATAAAACCCAGGTCTGCCTCGCAGGTGATTCACCTCCTTCCAAGCAGCAGGATGGATGTGAAGAGCTAGGACATTGGAGTCAGGTCCAGTTCTGCCGCTTAGCAGCTCTCTGTGTGACCTTGGGCGTGTCCCCTCTTCTTTCTGGGGCCTCAGTTTCCTCATCGGTAAAATGGGAACTTTGTTCCTCTCTTCCTCATGGAGATGTAAAGATTAAGTGAGCTGCTGTGCATGCGGTGCTGGCCCAGGGGATGGCTGGGTTCTCTTCCTACTGTCACTGTTCCCCAGGGCCCCAGATCAGAATGGGACAGCTAGTCTCTGGCCCCTCTGGCTGGGATGATCACTTCTGGCCAGGGGTATCGCCTGCTGAGTGAGGGTCCTGCTGTGGCTCCGCCTCTGTGGTCCACCTACTCGGCCTCAAGGCTGGACTGCGGCCTCAGCCTCACCTCTCACTACTATCTAAGGGGATAATAAAAGGCTGGTATTTTTTTCTTGGTAAAATTTCAGCAGAAAGTGTACGCATCATTAAATATGGAAATCCAGAATTTTATTAGCAATCTGCTAGATCTGAACTGACGCCAATTAAACAAAAAAGATATCATTTATAAAAAGGCAGAGTTCAACTTGTATTAAATATGAAATGCAATTTTCTCCTGGTTTTGATTTATTACTGGTGGTCCATTGTTCAAAGAAGCATGTTATATTTCAATAGAGAAATATTGTTTATTCATTAATATTTTAAAACGGGCTTATTGCTGTGCATGGCTCTCACCGAATGAAACTTATGATTTAAAACATGAATTAATAAACACATTTGAAAGTGTTAGGCGAGATCACAACCTCTCATTTTTCATTTTCCTGGAAGCATATTAAATTTTTATAATTCTGCATCCACAGTGTTTTCTTTTAAATAAAGATGCAGATTCCCGAATTACTCTGCTAATTTCAGGTAACCAGGAGAGAAAAGCAATATCGTGGGGACCTGTGTCAGGATCACAGAATCCCTGGGAAGATGCTCAGGTTTATTTTTGTAATATTCATAAATCAAAATAAATGAGCTTTGTGCAGGAGGCAGCCTCCATGGGCGTAAGGATGTCGGCTGGAGCAGGCCCCTGCTTCGGGACTGTCCGCGTGTGCAGGTGGGTTTGGCGTGTCAATGTGCATGGCACACGCAGGTGTGATTGTAAGTGCATGTCCACTGAAGCACATGCATGTCAGCTTAGATGCGTGAGTGCATGCAACCTGCATGCATCTCAACTCTTTGGTTCAGTGTTCAGTTATTTCTTGAGCATCTACTATGTGCCAGGCACTGTGCTGGTTACCAAGGGTGAGTTGGTTATGGAGTGATCTCCCTGCACCTCTCCTCCCACTCACCTGCCTGAGAGATCTCCCCACCGGGAGCTGGGGCAGTTGAGTTCCCCACAGTTCCCCCCATGCCAACGGCAATGTCTTCTACATGGTGAGCTCTTAGGAAAGATTTGTTGATGTGCTGATAGACCTGAAGCTCAGGAAAGGAAGAGATCTTTATGGCCTGGAGGTAGGGGAGAGTTTCTGCAAAGATGAGTTGAATTCGGCTGGGAGAAAGGTACAGCCTGGATTGGGGGGAGGCACTGGGGAAGTGGGGGCCCAGGTAATGCAAAAGGGGGGGTGCATCCTGAGGACAGAAAGTGACTCACCCAGTCTACCTGGCAGCTCACTCCCTGCTCAGCCCTTGCTGAGCCCCACTCACAGCAGCCTCCCAAACACTCTAGGGGACATGCACTGTCATTTCACAGGGGAGGGACAAATGTGTGATGACATGTAGCCCTCATTATAGTATCACACAGAGTGGTTTCACTGCCCTAAAAGATGCCCGGCGCTCCACCTATTCACCCTCCCTCCCCCCTAACCCTGTAACCACAGATTCTTTCACTGTCTCCGTAGTTTTGCTTTATTCAGAAGGTCATATAGTTAAAATCATACAGTATGTGGCCTTTTCAGGTTGGCTTCTTTCACTTAGAAATATGCATTGAGGTTCCTCCACATCTTATCATGGCTTGACAGCTCATTTCTTTTTAGTGCTGGCTCACATTCCATTGTCTGGATGGACCAGTTTATCTCTTTGCCTCCTGAAGGACATCTTGGCTGCTTCCAAGTTTTGTCAATTGTGAATAAAATTGCTATAAACATCTGTGTGCAGGATTTAGTGTGGACATAAGTTTTCAGCTCCTCTGGGGTAAATACCAAGGAGCGTGATTGCTGGGTCGTATGGTAAGAGTGTGTTTAGTTTCGTGAGAAGCGTCCAGCCTGACTTCCAGAGTGTCCATGCCATTTTGCACGCCCACCAGCAATGAAACAGAGTTCCTGGTGCTCCGCACACTCACCAGCATTTGGCGCCGGGTGTCTGGATTTGGGCCCTTTTACAGGTACGTAGTGGTCTACCTCACTGTTGCTTTAATTTGCAACGCGCCAGTGACGTATGATTTTGAACAGCTTTCCATCTGCTTATTTGCCATCTGTGTATCTCCTTCGATGGGTGTCTGTTCAGGGTTTTCGCCCATTTTTAGAATCAGGTTGTTCGTTTTCTTATTGTTGAATTTTCTAAGTTTTTTTTCTGTACATTTTGGATAATAGTCCTGTATTGCATGTCTTCTTGCGAATATTTTCTCCCTGTCTGTGCCTCATCTTCTTCGTCTTCTGTCATAGCTTTTCATAGAGAAGTTTGTAATGAAGGTTGGCGTATTGGTCTTCACTCTGTGGACTGTGCCTTTGGTGTCCTTACCCGCCTCCCGCCCCCATGGAGGATTCTGCTCATGGGTTGCAACTCCGGTTAGTTGTCATTCTCTGCATTTGCCTCTCTCCAATTTTGGGAGCAGCGATGTGCCCTGGGCCTTTACTTCTCTAAGAAGAATTGTTGAATTGTCAATTTGTTCAGCTTCCACTTGTCGTTAGAATGCAGTGGCAACTTCTAAGCTCTTCACTGTGACTGGCAGTGCCTGCTGGCCTTCTTGTTTTCCATTACACACACACACACACACACACACACACACACACCTACATGCGTCATCATTCCATACATGTTGTTTTTCTAATTTCTTTATTTTTTTTTCCCAAAGGAATCCATCCTGGAAGTATTTCTATTGTCTTCCTAGACACTTACCACATGTGGCCTTTGGTGGGGGTGACGTGGCGCTCCGTGGCGGGGCTATGTCCTCATGTAACTAATCTCCTACTGATGGACATTTATTTGAAAATTTATTTTTCTTACCTATAGAACTCCATAAACATCCTTTGAAAATTTTTAATCCTCACCTAAGGATATGTTTATTGATTTTAGAGAGAAGGGAAGGGATGAGACAGACAGACAGACGGACGGACAGAGAGACATTGATGTGAGATAAAAGCATTAATCGGTTGCCTCCCACACACGCCCTGACTGGGGATTAAACCCACAATGTGGGTATGTGCCCTGATTGGGAATTGACCCCAGAACATTCTGGTGCTCCAACCAACCGAGCCACACAGCCAGGGCCTCCAAAACATCCTTGAACGTAAGTCACTGCAGATACAGCTGGTGAGTTTGGTAGGATAAATTTGTAAAAGTAGAGCTGCTCAGTTAGAGGGTATATGCATTAACAATTTGAGGGCGACACCCAAACCTCCCCTAAAAGGCTGCCCTAGTCTGCACTGGGTCTCTTTCAGGCAGCCTTGCCGATTAGCATGAGGGAGTCAGGGGAAGGCGGGGTTGTCAGAGCCGGGAGCCCCCAGCCGGTCCCCTGGGCTCAGCTCAGAGCATTGCTCACCACAAGTCACCTTTGTCCCAAATGATCAGCCACATTTTGCTGGGCCCTCCCAGGCCGCAACCTGACCTGCATGGGAGTGTCTGGATGTTGATTTACTGGAAAACTCTCCTCTAACAATAATAAGGAGAGAAATACTGTCTATTGCCATGTATAATGCACACTTTTATGCCCAAATTTTTTAGGAAAAAGTAAGGATGTTCATTACATGTGGGCATAATGATTACATACCATGGGCATGATAATGGGTATAATGATCCCATGTACAATGTGCACAAAACCGTGGGTGTGCATTATACACGGCAGAATAGCCGCCGGTGGCTCCGTAATCATTTCTTGAGGCAGGTCCTGGGCTAAGTCCTTCATAAATCCCGTCTCCTTTGGACGCGTTAGCCCCCCTTGGCAGATGAGAAAGCCACGCTCAGAGAAGAGGAGCCCTTTGCTGAGCTCCCAGAGCCAGGACCACCACCACGTTCTCTCCGAGCCTCAGCTGCGGCAAGGGGCACAGGATCCCGGCCTCGGCTCCCTCGTGGTGTGGTGAGGCCCAGGGGAGCGAGAGGAAGAGCCTTCGGAACTTTCAGCTGCATGTGAGCGGACCCATGGTCAGTGTCAGAGGCTGGCCAGACCTGTGCCCACGCTCCGCCTGGGGTTTTCTGCCTTCACCTACAGGTGCCCAGGGTCTGGAGTCCAGGGCCGCTTGGCGGCTCCGTGAACGCTGGCTGTGGGGAGGGGGTCCCTAACGCAGGCTCCTGGGGGTTGTCCCAGGAAGCCTGGTTGCCCCTCACATCGCTGCAGCCTGTGATGGGTGTGCCAGGCTGGGCGGTGGTGGAGGGACAGGTGGGAGCAGCTTGGCCTTTGGCGTCCAGCACCCACACTGTAATCTGGGCACCTTCCCCAGTCTGAGCCTGAGCTTCCCCATCTGTAAAATGGGGGTGGTCCCTCACAGGGGTGTGTGAGGACAGGATGAGGTCTTGCTCATGCATTGCTGAGACCTAGGGTCATGCATACAGCAGGTGCTCATTAATCAACACTGCTGATTCAGAGTGGCCAGGGCACCCAATCCAGACACCTCCCTCGGGGAAGCATTTGTTATTACGGTAGCAACTGCTGGTCAGGGTCCTCAGGCTACACATTCCCCCCCCGCCCCCCTACCTCACTCCACCCGCCAGGCCCACCTGCAGCAGTCGCTTAATTCGCACATAGTAACCAAATTAGTTCGGAAGCATTCAGTGGTGAATACAAGCTAGAATAAGGACTCCCAGAATCGGCCTCCCAGCCCCCCGCAGGTCTCAAAAGCAGAATAGATGTCTGATACCCTCACGGTACCTGGCACGCTGCCCCTGCGAGGAGTGAGCCTCTTTACTGAGCCCACGAGTGTGCCGTGTTGTGTGCACGTCCCTGCACACACTGTGACCTGTGTGTTTCTAAGCAGTGTCGCTTGGGCCCGTCGCGCTGGGTGCAGGTGAGGGGGCAGCCGCGTGTCCACTGGTGTTTTGTCTGGATGTGGCTCTGTGTGGCACAGCCCACCCAGGAGCAGCTGGTAAACCGTCGGCCAGCCCTTAGTCCGCCCTGGCCGGCTCCACCTTGTCTGACCTCCATTGCGGGCCAGTTGTCCGTACCTTTGTCACCTGCCTCTGTCTCTGCACTTCCCTGCCTGAGCTTCCCTTCCTGCCTCAGCACCGCCCTTGAACCCTTGCCAGGCAGCTGAGGGGAAAGCAGGGTGCTTCACTGCGTGTCTCCCTGCATTTAAGGAAAACTAGCCTGCCAACCTTGGAAACTTACGGAAATATGGTTTCAGTGTTCCCTTTAAATTGTGGATCAAGAAAAAGTGAGGCCAACACGTATTTTTTTTCTCCATCAGGGTGTCATTCACTCTGGAGTTCGGGGCTGGGACAGCTACTAGGAGGTCACTTCCAAACTGAACTTGTGTCTTCACATCAAGATGGGAGTGGGGTGGCTGGGCATGAAGGGGCTGTGGAAGAAATAGGCCCTCATATTGAGGAAACCAAGGCCCAGAGAGGCCAAGGCCATGGGCCAGTAAAGGGTGCATTGAGGGCATTTCGTCCTTCCCTCTAAGATGTACGGCCCCCACTCCCAAGGTGGTGGACCTCCTGGGCTCCATCCTGAGCCCCACGGAAAAGCCACCCAGCCTCGGTGACCAGGAGCCTTGGTGCAAGGCCCGAGAGCAGGCTGCCCTCCTGAAGAAACTACTGGAAAAACAAGAGAAACAACAGAAAGAGGAGTTAAATAAAAGGATGGAGAAAGAGGGGTCAGATTTCTTCCGACACAGTGGCAGATCAAGGAAAACCAGGAACGAGATAGAGAAGCACCTCACGTGATGTGGTGGAAGCGGCCGGCCTGGCAACCTTCTTCGGGGAAGATGGTGAATGTCGCTCTATCACGATCTTCAAAAAGGAGTCTGCACCCTCAGCTGAAGAGCTGGACCTCTGTCGCCGTGGAGGGGAGTGGGACCCCCAAAGGCTGAGGGGAAACAGATGCTGAAGGAGCTGGCTCAGCGGCAGGAGGTGGAGGAAGCTCGGCAGGGAGCTGGGTGGTGAGCCCTACCGGCCACTCCGGGGACGAGTACAGCCACCTCAGCAGCACGGGGCAGCCAAGGATGCGGCCCAGATGCTGCCCGAGGCCTACAAGATGTGCCCGTGACCTACAAGAGGGACACACGGTCCACTGAAGAGGCGGAGAACGAGATCCGAGCCAAGAAGCATCTGCGGCAGAGCCGGGAAGAGGTGCCACCTTCCTTCTAGGCCTCCCGGCTCCCTGGGCCAAGGCGGGGGGCAGAGAGGGACGAGGCTGCTGCTGTTGGAACCCGTTCTGGAGCCCCACCTCTGGGCCGCCTGCTAACGGCCATCATTAGGCTGGACGGGCATTTGATTTGTCACTGTTGGAGCTTAGATGTGCATGTGGGCGGGGATGCGCAAGAGTGTGAATGCACAGGTGGGTACATAACCTGTATTATTCTCTGCTCTCCTTTGCACCTTCTTCCCCATGGGAATGGGGTTACTTTGCATTCAGTAAACACTGTTTGACCCCGCCCCCCCCCCAAAAAAAGAGCACATTGAGGATCTGAACCCAATGTAGGACGAAACTTGTAACCATGGCCTCCCCACACACCCCAGCCCAGGACACACTAGTAATCGCAGTGCTCACAGCAGGTACGTGTCCCCAGGGACTCCCCACACACGGACACTGAGCTCGTCCTGGGGAGAGAGGCTTAAATCCTCAGAACTCCAGGGATCGGGAAATCTATTGCCGTTTTGTGGATCAGGAAACAGTCTCGGAGCGGCTCTGTGGCTTATCCACCCTGCCCACACCTGGGTTGCAGGGCTGAGAGAGCAGAGCCCTGGAGCCCTGTCGAGTGGTGGGTGAACCTTGCACCCCAGTGATGCCCACCCCATGGCCCTTCCTTCCTCCCTGCCCAGGTAGGAGGTAGTTCTGGAGCCAGGCTCTGAGCCCAGTGGGGGAAGCCAGAGGGTGAAAGTTCTCTGGGATCGAACCAGGGGTGGGGTTGGGGGTTCTGGGTCTGGCTCTGTCCTGCAGGTGGCTCCCCACATGGCCTCAAGCAGTCCCCAGCCCTCTCCAGGCCTCAGAGGGAGCTGAGCGGGAAGAAGGCTTTTCCCTTGAGGGGTATGGGAGCCACAGAGGGTGCAAGCAGGAGAGTGGCTTGGATGGATGTGGGGAGGATGGACCACAGTAGGTGGGAACAGAGGCTGGGAGACCTCCTTGGTCCTGGAGAGAAACAGTGAGTTCTGAATCAGGCAGTGGTGGCAAAGAGGAAAAAAAGGCGATGTGGGCGGGGGTACAGGGCTTGTCTAGGTGTGAGAGCTTCCTGGCGGTTCTGATTAGGTGGGTCTGAGGTGCTGCCTGGGCACTGACGTTTATAAGCTGCCCTGGCCACACCAGCACTCAGCTCAGGTGAAAGCCACGGGCATACGGGCTGTGTCCAGGGGACTGGGGGCACGAGCTGGCTGCAGTGATAGCCTGACGCAGGGCTGGGTGGGAACTTGTGGGGACTGGACCCTGGTCTGGAGGGCAGGGCCCGCCATGCTGCTTGCTGCCTTCGCCCTGGCCAGGGTGGTTTTGAGAATTTGGGGCAGAGGGAGGCTTTGATGCGGATGGAGGTTAATGAGACTGACAGGCAAGGCGACATCTCAGGCAGGAGTGTCCCTGGAAGACAGAGTAGCGTATGGGCTCCAAAGCACACGTGGCTTGTGTGGCCACTGCCCTGGGCAAGGAGGGGCCGGTCCAGGCTTATTGGTGGTGTGAGGGGCCTGCAGCGGAGTTGAGGCCTGAACCAGCCCCAGGGGAGCTGAAAGGTGACCCATGTGTCTGGAAGAACCAGCTGGGGGAGCTTGGGACAGAGAGAGGGTGGGTGGGCAGAGAGCCAGCTGTCCGCTGCCCTGGGCTGCATCCCTCCTCACCATCCCCGTCCAAATCCAAATCAGCAGGAGCAGCTTTCCAGGCCTATGTGGGGGTGGAGGGGCAGTCCCTCTGTGAAGTGGGACTGATACATCCACCTAGGGCAGGTCCTGCGCTGATCCCACCACAGTCTCGCATGCTGCAGAGGGTTTGCTGGGAGACAGTATCAAGTGTGCAGGATGTTGGAGAGAACGGCCATATCTCTGTGGGCTGGACCGTGGCTGGAGGGGAGGCTGGGTCTTCATCGGCGGGAGTTTTCACCCAGAGCCCACAGACTTTCTCGATTTCAGATTTACAAATTGAAAATCATTAATAATTCTAACCAGGCGGTGATAAATCTGAGATCTCTCTCGATGAACCCAGACAGCATTTCATAAATCAAAAAGATTACTTAGAAATTTTTTAAAATCTGACGTCAAAATGTCATGGTTACTAATGGTTTCGGTAGATCTCGTGCGGTGATATATCATTTATCTGTGCTACATCTCAGATGTGACACAGGGGGCAGAGATGGGATGTCTTTTAATATCGTGAATACATTTCAGCCCATAATAAAGGTATTAACAACTTCTTGGTGAGATTTCTTCCGGAGCTGGGGGTCTGATTTAATGCCATTGTGCTGGCGGCCCCATCCCCTCAGTCCCCAAACTTTTCGAGGTGGAGGCTGGTGAGGCCCTGGAAAATCCTGAAGAGGCTGAGAGAGGAAGTGGCCTCCAGCCCGATGGGAGACCGTCTGAGTCGCTCAAATCAGCTCCTGACCACAGAGGTGAGACTCTTCAGACACCCTCAGCCCCCTGAAAAGGGTGAGGAATAATCTAATGAGAAGCAGCAATAATCGTAACTCCTTTTCATCGAGCACTTACTGTGAACTAACTTACACTCGATGCCCGGCAGGTGTTAACTCACAGACTCCTCATTGCCACCCGGGTTTCACCAGCATTGCTCTATGGGCCCAGGTTCAACATTCTCTGCCCCACCCACCCTCTCTCTGTCCCAAGCTCCCCCAGCTGGCTCTTCCAGCCACATGGGTCACCTTTCAGCTCCCTGAATACCTGCTGGGGGTCCTGCCTCAGGGCCCTTGCACCTGCCTTTTCTTCCTTCCGTAAGTCATACTCGGGTATCTGCTTGGCTCCCTTCCTCACCTCCCTCACATCTTTGCTGGCATCTGACCTCTCCACCGAGGTCACCCTGATACCTCATTTAATCCTGCTACCTGTCCCCCACCTCCCCTATTCCGCTCTCCCTTCCCTTTTGTTCCCACAATACAGTCTGTAGCTTACTCACCCCTCAGCGTCCGTTCTGTCTCCGCTGCTGGGGCACCAGCTCAGTGAGGGTGGGGACATTGGTTCTGACGTGTCAAGAGCCCCTCTGACGGGACCACGGGAGGTACTCCTCTGCCTCCTGACAGCTGCCGGTGGGCTCTCTCAGAAATGCTCGTCTGACCCTCACTCCCCTGCTCTGGAGCCTTCTGTGGCTCCCCAGTGCCTGCAGGACAAAGGCTGGGCTCCTCAGCTGGGCTCTTACACCCCTGAGCCCCTCCAGCCTCATTTCCCACCACCGCCGGGAGGTGGCCATCTGCAGCTCGGACCGGAAAGCTCCCATTGTGGGAACAATGTAAATGCAGGTGACTTACCCACCACTCTGGTGGTGCTCTCTGCAGCTGTCCTGACCACCCGCCCCCCCCCCCCCGCTGGTTACACCACCCACTGGGGCTATGGGTGCTAGTGTCATAATGAGGCAGGGTGGGCACGGGGCAGACATAGCATATGGCAGGGTCAGCTGGGGTACAGGTGACTGTGGGTGCTTTGCCCTCATCCTGGGGAAGCATTCCTAGAACATCCTCCCAACTCAGGTCAGAGGAAATGGGACACTTAGAGGATGTGACCCTCTCTTGATATAATCAGGAAGCCTGGGGCCCAGAGAGGGGCAGGGAGGGCTGAAAGACACACAGCAAGTGAGTGGCTGAGCCAGGCTAGACTTTCTATCCTTCCCTACCTTCCACCCCTGGTTCCGCTCTATGAGGCTGTGGGGGAAGGGCACAGGCCCTGAGAACAGTAAACACAGGTTCGAATCCCAGCCCCGACACTTACATGCTGTGTGACCTTGGCATGTTCCCTTCATCTCTCTGGGCCTCAGATTTTTCTTGTGGAAGATAGAATTCAAAATTCTTCCCTCAAAAGGTTATTGTGAAGATTGAGAGTTGAGTGCTGTGTCTGGTATGGAGCAGGAGCTTGACCCAGGGTCATTTCCCTCCCAGGACCGGGAGCTCCTCCAGGGCACAGGCCCCAGAAAAGGCCGGGCCTCCTTCCTCAACTGCCCTCTCTTAGCAACAGTGATAATGCTGCGGAGTCTCCGAGGGAGGATGGGGAGCCCGGTTTGTCTGGCCCCCCTAATTGCTTTCACCTGTGCCCCCTGTCACTCTTCTCCATTCTGCAGCCAGGGTGCTCCCTTTAAAGCCCGAGCAGCCCCTGGCCCCTCCTCTCACACCTCTAGTGCCCTCCCTGTGGCCAGGCAGAAGGCCAGAGCCCTTACCTAGGGTTGCTGCCTCTCTGCCCTCTGCCCTCCCCTCCAGCCACACTGGCCTCCTTGCCTTTGCGCTCGCTGTTCCCTCTGCCCACAGCTCCCTCCCCCATGTCAGCATCCTCACTGCCTGCCCTCCTTGAGGCCGTCCTCACCCTCTGAGGGAGGCCAACCTCGACTCCCCGCTGCACTCTGTGCCCCTCATGCCCACAGCTCCCCCCATTTACCACCCTAGCACCACCTGGCCCACTATGCCCTCTCCACCGTCCTGTTTGGCATCCATGGCTCCCCTCAGAATGTCATCTTTGTTCACCGTTGTACCCCCAGGGCCCGCCACAGGAGCTCAATAAATGTTTGTTGAATGACTGACTGAATGAATGAGTGAGCGATTCTGCAAAGGCAGGGGCAGAGTCCTCGCAGTTTCTTTCTCTCCATCCACCACGCTGTGTTCAGGGCCAGGTGAGCATTGTTAGCTCCTGTTGCCCTTCAAGCCTCTCACCTGACCCGGCTTCTGTTCACGTCCTGGACAGACAAGCAGACCAAGGGCAGGGGGCCTTTGAGTCAGATCTGGGTTTGAGTGCTGGCTCTGGCTCTTTGTAGGACAGCCACCTGACCCTGTGAGCCTCAGTGTCCTTGTCTGTAAAATGGGATAACAATAGCTTCCCCAATATTCTCCATGAGCCAAGTTCCGTTCCTGCTTCCCAGGCTGGTTAAAAGGATAATGTGAGGTAAGGGCAGGAGCTCCACGAAAGGCAAATGGGACCCAGGATGCTGAAGGAAGGGAGGGTCCAGCCTGGCCCTGGGCCCCTCCACTTCGGACCTTGCTTTGCAAGCACCGCTTAATGAAGCCTTGCAGGTAAGGGGGCAAAGCTACCAGCCCGCCGGCCTCCAGGGGGAGCCAGTGACGTGCTGGCCTCGGTCTGGGTGCTGCTGTCTCAACACCAGGCTTGTGCTCCTGGAGGGTGATTCCGTGCCAGCGTCCCAGAGGGACCTCCCGCCCCCATTCCCATCCCCCACCCGGGCTCCGCAGCCCCAGTCCCAGCTCCGATCTCAGCCACAGATGAGCCTGTCACTTTCGGCTCTCATTTCACACAATTGCTTCGCCTGTGGAAGAGCTTCTCCTCGCAAATCAAATCAACCCCAGGTGGGGAGAGGGAGAAATCAATGCCTGCTGGAAAGTTCCCCACGGAAAACTAATTGGTTCTCCTGGAAAGTTCTTTAACCACAACAGGCCCTTGCATCCGTCGGGCCCAGCCTGTGTGCTCGGGCTCCGGGGCGGCTGACGGAGGGCAGAGGGGAGCGGGGCAGCCTTTCCTGGGCCACCCACTAAGGTCTCAGCGCGGCTCTCCAAGGCTGGGGGGCAGGATAGTTGGGGGGCCCGGCTTGGAGCCCCAGCCCCGGGTTCCAGGGCAGTTACAACACTTCCAGCGGGCGGCCTCCCTGGGCAAGTCCCTTTGCCGTCCAGTGCCTCAGTTTCCCCATTTGGAAAATGGGGATATCAAGAGGGCTAACCTTTTAGGATCATGTGGGACTGTAGATTATGTGTGCGCAGCATGTGGTAGACACTAAAGTCAGCGAAGAAGGCTCGGTGTACCCCCAGAGCTGCTCCCTCTCAGGGCAGGGGGCCGACCCTCTACTACTGCGAATCAGCGGGTCCGCTGACTGAGTGCTTACGCTGTGCCATGGGCTCACCTTGTGTCCTGTGACTTAATCCTCTCAGTGGCCACAAGATGGCTGTTGTTAACACTCCCATTTTACAGATGAGGAGACTGAGGCCAGAGGTCACACAACTGGCAACTGCCAACCCTAGAAGGGTCTGAGAGCTGACCTGGGGCTCTTCCCACTGCCCCAGGTCTCCCTGGGCACAAACCTTCCCAGTGGGGCCCGAGCTGGCTCGAGTCACGCCGCTGGGCCCCGCCTGGTGACTCTAACCCTCCCCGAAGTGACATCTATAGAAATATTGTTAATGGCCGGAACATAATGTTATGTCAGGTTTTACTGGACTCCCTCATCCAGCCTGCGGATTTATGGCAACAGGATTTGAGGTAAGTGTTTATCGGCCCCAGTGAGAGCCGGACCCTCCTCTCCTCTTTCTGCCAGCTCCCCAGGGCCACCCGAGCGCCCTCCGTCCATCCACCTGTCGGGAGCACACAGGGATAAATCTCACCGAATGAAATATTTATTAATTTTGCTAACCAGTGTTGATCTCATAAATTACGCCGACTTTTTCATGAAACGGTTATTAACATCCGAGATGCTGTGTTAATGGCTTATTGACCAAATATGGGATAATTAGGCCCGGGGAGCACGGCCTGGCTGATCTGTGAGAGGCCGGTTTGGCCGGGATTATGCCAGTGACCTATTTTAAAGCGCAGCCAGGGTTGTGGGGAGACTCCGGAGCTGGCTTCTGAAAGCGGGGTTCTTGGGGGGTTCCCGGCAGGGAGCCACTTGGACCTCCGGCTCACCGCCTGGCCCAGAAGCCTCCTTGCCGTGTGGCCAGGTCCAGCTCTCTGCAGGGAGAGGGGAGCGTGGCAGCGTCTCCCTCAGGGCCACGTCCAGACCCCTGCTCTGGGAGCCCCTGTCGCCAGGGGCAGATGAGGAAACAGAGGCCTGCAGCGGTGACGATCGTGTAGCTCAGGTCCCCATCTGCTCTGCAGAAGCCAGGGAGAGGAGGGGCCCGTCTGCTCTGAGAGCAGAACAGTTTTCTCCAGAGGGAAGGCAGCAGGGAGCCAGCGCCCTCTCTCCCAGGGAGCTGCGCACGCGTGCTCACGGCTATCTTCCTGGGCTGGCAGGTGCACACGTGCTTAGGCGTGTGCGAGTGGCCCGATGTCTGCATCTGTCTGCACACTCGAGACAGGGCCTCTGCGTGGGGCTCCATGGCTGCCTGGGGCCTGGTGTGCATGTGCGTGCAGGGCGGTGTTCGAGGCCATCTGCCCCCCTGCCCGGGATGGCAGTGGCCTCAGCACATGGCCTCTCAGGACCTGGCTTTCTGGCTGATGTGCTCATAGAGCTTTCTGGAGTCAACTGAAAACTGCTTCTCGATCTGACTGGTGTGGTTCAGGGGGTTGGGCACCATCCTGCAAACCAAAAGGTCTCCAGTTTGATTCCTGGTCGGGGCTCATGCCTGGGTCAGGGGCCAGGTCCCTGGTTGGGGGCGCACGAGAGGCAGCTGATTGATGTTTCTCTCCCTGTCTTTCTCTTCCTTTCCCCTCTTGCTAAAAATAAATAAAATCTTTTTTTTTTTAAAGAAAACTGCTCCCTCCCCTGTGACTCCGCCCTTCCCCACCCCTCACTGCTGTGAGTGGGACCCCTGAGAAGAAGGGGGATGACATCTCAGAACAAGAGATGCTCTTATGAACTCAGGCCATGCTTGCCTCCCCCCTCCCCCCTCCTCCATCCTTCAGGGACAGAGCACTCCCTCATTTGGGGCAGGGCATTTATTGTCAAACTGAACTGAATGACAAACAGGAGCACAATTAGGGAACTGTGGCAATTCAGGGGGGTCACGGCTCGTGAGCTGCTGGGAGCCCCCCAGAGTGGATCCTGCTGGCCGTGCTTGTTCTGTGCCCCCTCCCTCTTGTCACCTTAGCTGACGGGGCCAGTGGGGGGCATCCAGCCCCACCTGGCCTCTGGGCTTCTCTCCTGGGGGTTTGACCAGGGCCAGATGCCAGGCGGCCTCTGCTGTTGGTGCATTGAGCCTGTGAACACGTTCAGCTGGTGAACTTGAAGAAGCAGAGAGAAGCTTGGAGAAAGGGAGAGAGAGCTGCGGAGGGAGCACCTTTGAGACCTGGAGTCAGAGAGTAAGAAGGGCGGAGACAGGGCCGAGGCCTCCTTCCTGGCCTCACTGGGGCTCCTGCTTTCTCTGGAAACCGGTGCCAGGGGCTTGTCTAAGACGGTGGATAGGCCTGTGCCCACCCGGTCCCTGCCCTCGGGGTCTCTTGTCAGGAAGATGCTGGGAGATGCACCGGGCTGAGCTCCCATCGCTGCGGTCAGGTGGATCACCCCCACTTCCCACCCCCACCCCCCACCCCCACCCATGATGGGCTGCATGGAGCACCGCTGCCACGCAGGTCGACGCTTTCTGTTAACGAAATCGTGAAACGTTTTTATTTTTAACTCTGAGCGTCTCCGTGTGGCAGGGTAACTGTGAGCACAGCTGCACCAGCACACCTGTCACTTCCTGAGCACAGCTGCGGCCTGGGGGTGGCTGGGTCCTGAGGGGCTCTGGGTGGCGCCCCATGGCGTCCTCCGCAAGCCTCTGCACCGGCAGGAGGTTGCTAGAGCTGCAGGTCTCGGTTTCCCCGTCTCAACCCCCAGAGAAGCCATGACGTCACACCAGCTGTGGGAGGCCCTTTCCCCCTCCCTGGTCCCTGCTGCACCGCCTGGTTTATTTCCCTCCTATAACTCGTCATGACTGATAGTTATTTTTATTTCTTCGTCTGTGGGCTGCTTCTCCCCTGGACTGTAAATTCCTTGAGGGCAGGGACTGTATCGGTCTTGTTTAGAGTTTTGCCCTGGTGCCTGGCAGTGAACTTGCTGGATGAATAAGGGAAAGGATGGCGAGATGAGTGAAGGAATGAACAGGCCCTCTGGTCAAGCATCCTGTGTCCCCCACCCCTCGTCTTCCTCTGGGTCCCTGCTTCACTTCTTCTACGGCCTTCCAGTCTCGGGTTCAACGTCACCTCTCTGCTCTTAATTAGGTCTCCTGCATTTTCTTCTTCTCCGCCCTCCTGGCACTCACCGCAGCTGGCAACAACGTGGCCGCTGCTTATGATTATTTTTGTCTCCCTCACTAGTCTGTGAGCCTGGCGGGGCCTGGCTGTGATGTTTGTCACTGTACCCCAGAGCCAGGCCCTCCTGGAGCGCTTGCCGAATGAGTGAGTGAACTCAGCCGAAGTCACCGAATGCTAAGGCAGGTGTTTGCATCTGGACCCAGGGCCCTCTGACCCCTGAGTCGCCGCCATCGCCTGCCTGCTGTCTGATGTATTCTCATTGAGCACATGGACTGCGACAAGCGTTTTCAGAGACATCTGACCCAGAGGGGCCCACCTACTGTCTGTCTTTCCGGAGGTCTTCCTTTGCCTTTGGATCAGGGGTTTGGCCACTGAGCAGAATGGAGGGCCCCAGGGCAGGCACGAGCAGGCAGCACCCAGGCCCTCCAGGGTTGGGCTGAGCGGAGCCAGCCAGTCTGGCCTGCCTGTCCAGTGCCCCCTCCTCCCTCCCCTCCCTGGCTCTGCCCAAGGTGCCTCGGTGGGTGGTCTGCCTTCTAGTGGCCCCTCCCCAGGTGACACAGCCCCATTTCCCTTGGCTTCTGCAAGGATAAGCTCAGGGAGGTAAATGAGTGCAGGAAATTTTGGATTTTTGCCCTGGCTCTGCCACTTAGCCTTCTGGCCTTTGGCAAGGCCTTCACCTCCAGAGCCTCAGTTTCCTCCTCTGTACAATGGGCACAGCATTACTCACAACCCCAGGCTGCTGAGGCGGGGGGATTAATTTACACAAAGCTCAGGGCAGGGCCTGGCATGTATCAAGAGCAGATTTCTGGTGCCTGCCAGCTCTGAATTAGCTCAGGCTCCAGGCCCTGGCTCTGTGTGAGGGGTGTGAAGGGGTGGGGGCCCCAGTAGGAGGACTACCTTCGTTATACGTCAGAGTGGGTTTTTCTTTCCACGGGGAGAATAACAGTCCCCAGCTTAGTAGCATCGCTCTGAGTGGGGCGAGTCACCCCATCGGCTCGGTGCAGGGCCTGCAACTGTGGGACGGGTGCAGTCGTAAGCAGGGGCCCCATTCTTTAAAATGCCCTGGTTGGATGATAACTGTGGTCCCCCCAGTGCCGAGCGGCAGGAGCCCGTTTGGCTTCAAGAGAATTTTATGTTCTTTGGCACTTTTCTGTATTTTCTAAAAGGAGCAAGCATAGCTCTTGAAAAAAATAACACGTGTGATAGAGACAAAATCTGTTCTGCTCCCAGACTGGCGGGGGGACCGGCCGCTGTGCGGTGTGAGGCCGGCCGGCCCCCGGAGCTGCCCGGATCACCCTTCCTCCTCCCTCCCCAGCCTCCTGGACTCTTCCTTCCTTGCTGACCGCCCAGGGTCTGGATTTCAGCTGCCAACATGGCTCAGTGTGCGTGTGCACACACGCACGTGCGCACACACTCCTACCTGGCCCCTCCAGCTCTGGCCCCTGCTCCTTGTCCCAGACTCTGGCCCTGGAGGTCACTCACTGCCTCAGTTCAGGTGACATTTAACACGCCTGGAGGAGAGGCAGTGCCCCACCCCCACCTTTGCCAGAGATGGGAATGAGAATTTTAATGAGGGTTTATTTTTAATAAAGGTTAATAAAGTTTAATTAAATTAAATTAATAAAGTCCAATATTTGCAGAGCTGTGCGTCAGGCCTGGGCGTGCAGGGAAGTGCTGGGGACTCAGCTCTGTGTTTGTGCTGCCTCCCAGGTAGGGGAGAGAGCCGAGGGAGGGGGGCCTTGGAAAGTGACCCGCTGTTTATCCTCATGGTGGGCTCTCCCCCCTCCTCACCAGCCTGCGGGGTGCTGGGGAGGGAGGAATGCCAGGCCTGGGAGAGCTGCCCTCACGGAAGCCAGGCTCTTCCCAAAGCCCCCTTCCTTCCCTAGAGGGTGGCTCAGCTCCTTGTCCCAGCATTTAGGCCTTCAAAGTCTTCTGTGTGCCAGGCCGGGTCCTGCGATGTTCACAAAGTATTTCATTTACTCAGAATGAAATGCACAAATGTATGCTAAGCCAAGAAGCATGCCAGCCAGAGGCTTTGGAGCAGGGAATTGAAGAGCCCTGGGAGGTACCCAGGCGGGGAGCTGAATGATGGTGGGAATCCAGGTAAACATTTGGTCAAGACCAGGAGGACACGGAGACCAGCTGCACCCTTGGGTGCGAGGAGAGGAGGCACCTGTGTCATGGAACACACGGCTAATTTTAGGGCTCAGTCCTGGGAAACACCTTTCTCATCCTAGGGGCTGGGGACAGAAGGGCACCCTTGAGTGGCCTGGGTGGCTGTACCTGCTGTGTGCTGCGCACTGGGTCACGTGGATGACAGGGCCTCTCCCCCGCCACCTCACCAAGGCCCTTGGAGGCGGGGACTGCTACTCTCCCCATCTCAGACCTGGGGAGACTGAGGGTCGGAGCGGCACAGTGACTTGCTCAAGACCTAGAGTGACCCTTCTCTCCCAGCCCTTTGTCTTCAACTCGGCCTTGGGAGGAAATCGGGGCCCTAATGAGCACCTGCTGGGGGTCTCTGATTGGCTCTTGCTCCAAGAGGGCAAGGGGCAAAGGGCAAGGCTCCAGGGCCGGCCTGTGTGGTGCCTCTGGCACCGGCGCCAGCGGGCAGCCCTGCCTGGCAGACGGCGTGAAAGATGGCAAAGTGTTATTAACAAAGGCATTGATTTTCCTATCTCTGCTTTATGCATTTTATTAGCCTGACGCTTTACTGTGTAACCACTCAGCAGCATGCCGGCTGGCGATGAATCTGAAACACCGGGCACGTAAAACAGAATTGACCACATTGCTTATGCGCCAACAACAAAAATAACAGGCAAAAGTGTAATAAAATGAATAGCACCCGGCAATGGCCATAAAAAAATATTACCCAGGGGACCGGGGAATTTCCCGGGCTGTGAAGTAGCTGCATGAGGGGTCGTAGCGCTGAAACGATGGCAATTTCTCTCTTCCCGGATGTGGCCAGTCCTGCGGCTCACCGGTGCTGGGCGCTGGCTTTGGCCTCACCACCCTGAGTTGGCCACCGCTGGCCAAGTCCTTTTCCATTTGGGGTGCAGTGAACATGAACCGAGGGATTAGAAATGAGACCCTAGAGTCAGATTGGATTTAGGACTATGTGCTTGCTGTGTGACTTTTGCAAATCACTGACCCTCTCTGTGCCCGCCTCCTTCTGTCGATGGGTGGGAGCAGGCCCTTCCCTAGCTTTATCAAGGCACAGTTGCTTGTAAATGGTAGCCAGGGTTATTACGATCTCTATTATTCGAGAAGAGAGGCCTTCCTGCGTGACTTTCTGAGTGTTCAGACAGCTGGTGTGGAGACGGGGTGGCTGAGACAACCTGTCCTGTAGATCTCATGGCCCGCAGGGCCCTCCATCCCATGGGGGCCCACTGCCGGCTCCCCTAAATCCTTGCTAATGACTGTGCTTAATGAACAGCAATGCCTCAGGGGCAGGAGGAAAAGACGAGCCCTGAATCCATATATGGATTCCCCCGTCTCCCAGACTCTAAATTGTGTGATAACTGCAGGAGGGTGAGTGGGAGGGGCGGCCGTGTTCGTGAGGGAAGAATGGCTAGGATAGGGCTGGCACCCTTGTGGGGGCCTCCTGGGGTGAGACATGGGGCTTCACTATTGTGATTGCTGGGCCCCACGAAAAGCAGTACAGATGTGTCCCCAGCAGGAGGCCCAGGGCCTGCCTGTCCATGCGCATGCCTGGGGGTGGGGGCTGGGCAGCCTGGCCCAGCGCATGGTAAGTGTTGGATGCCATGACTGCTGGTTTGCTGGGCACCTCCTGCTCGCCTGGGCACTTGGACATAATCAGCCAGCAAAGTCCTGACGTCCCTTTTGTAAGGGAGGTGACAGGTTCAGAGGGGGTTTGGGTTCAGGTTGCACCTCCTCCCACAGTGGTCCTCAGATGGCAGCAGGCACCAGTGGCCGTGGGCATGGGATACAAATGAATTTTCTGAGTTTCACCTCCAGCGTCACCTCCAGGGCCTATGCAGGGCGGTTTTCATTTGATAAACTCTCCAGGAGATTCTGACCCTGGGCACTCAGACAAGAGCTTAAGAGAAAGGTGGTCTTAGGGGCTTCAAGGTCAATAGTTCTGTAAGCCACCCCCTGCCTTCTCAGGAGGCGTAGGGATCAGCGGGAGGCAGCCCCTTCTCCTGGCGCTGCTGTGGCAGCAGGACTGGCACCTTAAGAGGGTCACTGTCTTTGCACATGTGTCTGTCGGGTGCCTCCAACCTTTCTGGGGCCTGATGGCCCCCTGGGAAGTCAGGGTCCATAGCCCAGAGTAGCGGGGAGGAGAGGGCTTAGGAACTCCAGGCAGGGACTGGAGGGGGCCTGATTTCACAGCCCAGCTCTGGACCCCAGTAGCTACTTGGCCTGAGCCCTGTTTTTTTTTTTTTGTCTGCAAAACGGGGAGAATGATACCCCTGCAAATGGCTGGTTCAGCTAAGGGCAGTGTGAGACCTCGAAGCCAATGCCCTTAGCAAGCCCGTGGTTCCCCTCTCTGAGGTAGGACTCAGGCCTCTGAGATAGTTCCAGGGGGATCCTGGGGAATGTCTGCGCCAGGCTGGAACCCAGATCTTGCTGACACCAGACTACACATTCTCAAGTCCAAGTGCCACTAACTTGAGACCCACCAGTAGACAAGGCAGGCTGGGTTCAGATCTCTTGGGCTTCCCAGTCTGGTGGGGGAGGCAGACTTGGTTATTACAGCTCTAAGCAGGTCATCTCCAAAACAGTGGTTGGCTGTGATGGCGGAGGCCCAGGAGGCTGTAGGAGCCCAGAAGGGGTTTCTGGCCAAATCTTGGCCAGGTTCTGGTGGGTGATGGGTCAGGGAAGGCTTCCTGGAGGAAGAGGCATTACAGATGAGACCTGAAGAGTGATACAAGGTTAGCCAGGCCAAGAAAGTGCAAGAAGATTAAGGCTGAGGGCACAGGGCTGTGAAGGCCTGGAGGTGAGAGTTTGGGGAACTCTCAGTAGCCTGAGGTGCAGCGTGTGAGCGGGGGCTGCCATGGACCAGGCAGGAGGGGACAGCTGGGGCCATGCCAGGCAGGGCCACAGCATGGCAGGGCCGTGGAGCCATGTAGTGTGGCTGGGCCTTTCTCCGGACCCCATGACCCACCCAGGTGAGACTCAGTCGCTTTTGATTGTATCTTTCTTTCTTATTTTGTGATTTTTTTCCTTAAAGTTGATTTCAACTCTTGGAATGCACCCTCCCCTTGGCCTCCGCGAGCCTAGAGCGAGCACACAGACCCACTTTGTCAACCGAGGGAGGAAAACAGCTTGGTTATTACGCAGTAACTACCACAGAATTACCTGATTGTTTATATTTTTCTTGCTACGTAATTGTGTTTGGCCTTAGCATGTAAATTAGGCCATAATTACTGTATAATTTATAGTTTTTATATCTTATAACAAGTGAGTGTCTAAATCACACACCCCCATGTAAATACTTTAAAATTATTCAGTAATTACTTATTTACATTATAATTAAAAATAAGTAATTAGCATACATTTACAAAGGATTTACATACTTATTTCTGAATATCTTGGCAGTGCCAGCAAAATCTTTGGCTGATAATAAAGTGGAGGCATGGGAAGGGGGAAAGGGGATGTGGCTTGGGGGTCCCCTGGCTTCTCAGAACCTGGCCCCAAGGTGGCAGGCAGGGCGAGGAGGACATTGTGGGAGGGGAAAAGTTAAAAATGTTCTTCTGGCCAAACAAGGACTTTTGGGGAGAAGAATTCAATCTTCTTTTCCTTGGGAATAAAACAGACTTTAACTGCAGCATGAGGAAGTCGGGGAAGACAAGCAGAAGCACTTCCCAAATGATCCCATGAAGAAGATGCCAGGCATGGGGCCCAGACTTGGGGGACCTTCTGGCTTTCCATCTGTCTTGACCTTGACCCGGTCCCCCTTCCAAAATAGTGACTTCAGTGATGGTGTAGAGACCGGTTGCCACTGGGTGGGAGCTTGGCATGACATTTATTAATTCCCATTTAGTGGGTAGAAAAATAGAGGCTCAACACAATGAGTTCACTTACCCAGACCTCCAGGGCCTCCACACCTTGGTTCCCAGGCCCAGGTGTTGTCCCTGCTGGGGACACTGCACCAAATAATGGCTGTTGGTTGAAGGCATCCCCAGCCCAAAGGGAACCTGTCCTGGCCCAGCCAGGCCCACTGACCAGTCCTTAGGATCCCAGGCACCCTCCCATTGGTCGAACACCTTGTTGGCTGCCCTGTCCCACTGCCTTGATAGGCTTGTAGCTTCTGGAAGGTGTGGTGGGTGGCAGGACTAGTGGGTCCCCTGGCTAAGGGCCCACAGTGTTGCCAGCAAGCAGGTCCCTGGGCCTGAGGCCGTTACTGGGAACCTGTGGAGACGGATGTAGTTGCTCTGTGAGGCTTCAGCCAGCGGTGCTGCCCATGGGAGGAGCGTAAACGCCTCACCTGGGATCCGTGTGGGCCGGTCAGGTTGTTCCTGTCAGGATGGTCTGATGCAATCAACCTGCCCCATCAAAGGATGGCGCTGTGTCGGGCGCCGTGTCAGGTGTCGTGTCGGCCTCTGTTGCTGGCAGATCCGATGTTCAGTGGTAACAGTCGCTAGACCAGCCTAGGCAGAGGGAGCCTGGGCCCTGGGATCCACGTAGGGCCCCCATCCCCACCGAGAGGGCCACTCCGTGGATGAGTGCACTGCCCGAACTTGGGGGGCCGAGGCTGGAGGCTGGCTGACACCTGCTGGCCGGGCCTTCCTGTCCCTGCTTTGCCCAGCCTCTCTCCTGCGGCACAGGTGACCTGGTGGCCTCCCCACATCGCGCAGACCCTCATGCTTCGTGGCCATCCCATTGGTCCTAGCAGCCGAACAGGAAGCCGATGGTGACTACGGCCTCTGCGTCTTTCAAGTCTTTGAAGTAGCATGAGTCTTCGTCTGTGCCCCTGGGGCACCTTCAGTTTTGCTTTTCTATCTTGGCTGGGGGGGCAGGAGTGTCTCCTATGCTACTAGGGCCTCCTGCGCAGGTCAGGGGTCCAAGGCGAGGGTTCTGCCCACCGTCCCTCCCAATGGTGTGTTTGAAAACTGATAAAATGGCCCTTGAGTGGCCTGTGAACACAGGGGGCCCTCTATGAAGTGACCTGGACCAGGAACCCATTTATGACCTATTTTCTTTGTGCCCTTACTTTTTAAAATTTTTTATAAAATATTTTATTTATTTTTAGAGAGCAGGGAAGGGAGAGAGAAAGAGAAGGAGAGAAATAGTGATGCGCAATAGAAACATCCATGCCCCATAACCAGGGACCTGGCCTACAACCCAGGCATGTGCCC
This sequence comes from Anoura caudifer, assembly GCA_004027475.1. Classification (NCBI taxonomy): domain Eukaryota; kingdom Metazoa; phylum Chordata; class Mammalia; order Chiroptera; family Phyllostomidae; genus Anoura; species Anoura caudifer. Next base: position 126,479 of record PVKU01003707.1, read on the forward strand.
CAAACAGGAATTGAACCAGCGACCCCTTGGTTTGCAGGCCTGTGCTCAGTCCACTGAGCCACACCAGCCAGGGTTGTGCCCTTTCCTTAACAGGGAGACAGTGGTGGCACTTTGGGGTCCTGGCTACAAGTGTCACCTTGGGCCCTGCACCCCCAGACTGAGTACTCCCCTTCTGCCCCAAGTAAATGGGGGAAGGACTCGGAAATCAGGGCTGTTGCCCCTAAACCCCTCGCTGTGGTGTTGTGGGATCCTTCCTCCTGGGAATCTGCTTCTCCAGGTTCTGGGTCTGGAAACTGGGCAAAGGATTATGGCTTCCCATCGGGGAGGCTGGCCTCAGCCCGTGCCCCTCCATTCTTGTTCCCTTTTGATGATGCGGAGTAAGGGACGCCCCTGTCGGCTGTCCACCCACTCCAGCCCTGGGACCACCAGGACCTGCTGGCCGCCATTCCGACCTTGCCACCCATGGTGAAAACTTGGTCCACTTTGCTTCTGACAGTCAAGCACCGTCACCCCGCCTCCTAGTGAAGAACCTTAACTCCCCCAGGGAGCCCAGTAACAGCCCCCACACAGCGTCCCTGCGCTCTGGGGATGGCTACCGCCGATCTTGATGATCGGGGTGCCTACCCCTGCTCACCCACCTGTGCGGCTCCTTCCTCCTGCCTGGATGAAGGAGCTGCTGGGCCCCTTCTAAGGGAGCCTCAGTTCCGGGGGTGTGGCCTCGCACGCGAGTTTGCTCTGACAGAACCCCCTCTAGGAGCTTTTCTGCCCCTCCTCCCGTGGGCGATGGCAGTTCTGGCGTCTGCATTCAGTGACAAGGGCTACTTTGTCCAAGCTCTGGAGAGCCGTCCCGACAGCTCTTGGGGCCCCTGCCAGAGCAGTAAATCCTGTGTTCCTGGAGAACCTCTCGTGCAGCCAAATCGGTTCTGGCTCCTGCCGGTGCCCGCTAGCCAGGACCTGCATGCTGGCCCTCCCCTCCCTGGGTGGGCCCGCACTAGCCCATTTGGGGGCCGGTTGGATTTCACCAGCCCCTCATTAGAGGTCTGATGAGCAGGTGGGCATGTTGGGGCAGATTTTGAGCCGGGCTAGCACATCTTCTGGGGCATCTGCCTCACTTGAGGCTTCTGCAGAGTCTTCACGCAAGGGTCGTGGGTGGGGGTGCTGTCCCCTAACAAAGGACGTGGCCCACTTCTGCAGACCCAGTGAGTCTGGGGTGGCTGGGGGCCAAGGTTCTCAAGGACATCTACCCAGATAACCCTTATCCCATGTTGTCCGGTCCCCCGCCTTCCTTCCCCATGAGGCCTTGCCGTTGGCGTGGCGTAGACTGATCTTGAAATTCTACTGCCCTGATGGCCCCAAGCCTGGCCCTGGGCTCTGTCTGCCCTCCAGCTGCAGGAGGCGAGGGTTCCTTTAAACACGGACAAGAAGACCCTGCAGCTTTCACGTTCACTGAGAACCGGGGATTGACCACTCTGAGCCTGTCCTTTACTCTCTTTAGAGCTCATGGGCATTTAGCAACAGCCACCCAGGCCTGTCAGCCTCACAGGTACCATTTCCCCCAGACACCGGAGTCATCGCACCAGCCTGGGTGTCCACTCCACTGCCTTCCGTCCGAGCTCTCCACACGAGGAAGACTGTGGGAGCTGCACGCTGCAGCATGCTGGGGACTGTCATTTCTCCAGCTAACAGTGACGGAGTCCTTGGAGTCCTCGCCAGCCATCCAGGAAGCGACAGAACTCCAGAACTGCTCCTCAGGTCGACCTCCTGGGGCCTCTGTGGCTACCCCAGCACCAAACTTCTCAACTACGTCTGTGCCTTGCTATGATGGATTCTGTGCTGACACTGAGATGGGGGTTCAGGGTCCCCTGGGTTATGGAGGGAGAACTCCCAGGGGAAAAGGAGTGGGGGGTGGTCATACTGGGAGGGTACAGAATAGGGCAGGCGAGGAGCTAAGCCAGGACGTGGTCTCAGCTGGAGTCTACCCTCTCCCTGAGCCCATGGCAGGTCCTGGAGTGTGGAGTCTTCCATGGAGAGGTCCCCTCTTGACGCAATGGGCCTGGCCTTTGAACTCCCACGTGGGTTGTCCCCCCGGTGTGAGGACGTCTATGCTTCTGGGTGAGAGCATCTTGGCTGAAGGCAGTCCTCTAGAGGAGGGGCGGCCATGAGCCAATGTTCAGGGCAGATGCCCCGCCCAGGGCAGGGGTCCAGGCATGGGGGGTGGGCCACCAGGATCTGCTACACACCCCTCCCACTGCCTGGGAGTCCAAGATGGGGCGTGCTCTCCCTTCCTCCTCTTTCCCTTTCTTTTTCTTCTCAGCTCTGAAAAAGGATGGTCTGGACCCGGAAATGCTGTGTGTGAATATGCTTCTTGGCTGAAGAGCATGTGGACTGGGTTTTTGTTAAGGTAGCAACCTCCTGGGGGACTCTCGAGGAAGCTGCTTAAAGTCAAGCGCTCTACCCCTGGACCTGGAGGTGGGAACTGTGATCACCTGCTTCCCCCTGGGAAAAGCCCTGGGAGAGATTCCCCTGCAGCACAAGTCGGGGGAGAGGGCTGAGTTCTCGAGGCAGCATAACATCGTGGAAAACAGCCCAGACTCTGGGGCTCCCTGGGTTCAACTCCCGACTCTGCCGCTTACTCGGGGGTGTGACCTTGGGTGAGTTGCTTTATCTTTCAGAGTTCCCTCATGATAAAATGGAGGATGAAGAAAATAACACCTGCCTCATGGAGGTGTTGGAGAATTAGATTGATTGTGTCTTCAAAGTGCTTAGAAGGGGCCTGATATATCTTCAATGCTCAGTACATATTAGGCATCATTGTTCTGGGTCTACACTGAGACCCTCCTCCATAAAGCCATGGAACCCAAGGCTTTATGGGTGAGAAGAGACCAAGATTCCGGCCTCTGATTCCCGCGAGTCTCAGCTGGGGAAACGTTTAGGATGGACCAGAGAGATTGGACCAAGGCTCAGGGGCTGAGCAGGGTGACCATGCCCTTGAACTACTGTTACTCTGAGGAAAGGGAGGAGCTAGCCCCCCACCCCAGCTCCACACAGGGCCTCACCAAGGCCTTGGGGGAGGGCTGGTTTGGGCACAGCTGTGCTAGAGGCTCCTCTGGCCCCAGACAACATTACATGGTTGTATGCTTTGAGGGACAGAGGATGAGCCTGGGAGAGGGAAGGAGAAACAACTCTAACCTGGGTGCCTCCTTGGCCTGGGTGGAGCCCTGGAGCAGCAGCAGGGGCAACTGAAGGAGCAGGGAGGAGCAGAATCACTAAGCTGCGCGGTTTCAGTCTTCAACATCGGCACCGTGTGGCAGAGAGAAGCAGTAGCAGTTGGCAGTATTATTGGTATTCTTTTTGCAGACTGGGCCATTCCAAAGGGTTCTTAGATAAGTGTGTTTGTGTGTGTGTATAAGTGTCAGTGAGCATGTGCGTCCATATGCGTAAACTGTAGCTCTAAACCTCAGTGACTTGGGCACATTACTTAACGTTTCTATGCCTGGGTGCCCTCATTTACAAACGCAGAGTGGCGAGGTAACCAGGGCTCGCCCTTGTCCATCGGATCCTCCACATTTCCCAGCCTCCCTTGCAGTTAGGCTGGGCCATGTGACTGATTCTGGCCAATGACGGGGAGTAAAGTGGTGCTTGTCACTGCCTGTCTGGAGCAGGTAAGATCTCGTGCGTGCGCATCACTTTCCTTTCCTGCCTTCGCGACCTTAGGAGCTGCCACCCGTTCCACGGGGCACAGCCACAAGACAGAGGAAAACCAGCATGGCCAGACCTGTACTGGGCGAGTGAGAAACGCATGTGTACAGCGATACGCCACCGAGGGCTGTCGGCTGGTTGGCGGTTGCAGCATAGCCTACCCAATCCTGATTGATAAGAATCACCCTTGTCTCGTGGGAAGGGTGAGATGGTCACGCGGACTTTAGGAGTTAATATGTCCCCAGGGACATAATGATGGCGCCTGCTCTTTGGGGCTTTGTGAAGATTCCATGAACTGGGCTGTGATTCATTGTCTAGTGGGTGCTCACAAAATGCTTGAGGAATAGTGCGGGCACACCTCGGAGATGCTGCGGCTTCCGTTCCTGACCGCCGCAATAAAGCCAGTCCCACCATAAAGCAAATCGTCATCTTTTTGCTGGTGGAGGGCGTTGCCTTCAATTGCTCAACATGCCACATCTGTGAAGCTCAATAAAGCAAAGGGTAATAAAACGCGGTGTGCCTGTGTTGTTCTTATCATTCTTTAATGAGATAGGATTTCTCATGAGTTTAATTCCAGACCCCACTTGGAAAGGCTACCCCCCGTGGAAGGGTGACTTTAGCTACTTGAGCGAACAAACAATAGCTATTGCACCAGCTGTGGGCTCTTGGTGGCTGAGGGCTGCTGGGCGTGGCCGGGGCGGGGCGGGGAGTGAGGTCCAATGGGGCCGCAGAGGGAGGGGCCTGCAGGGTCAGGCTGAGAGGCCCTGTTCCCTGGTCCCATCCTGACCACGGAGCACCCGGGCAAGGAAGGCTCTCCCCCACAGGTGTAGCGCCTGCAGGCTGGGGCTGGAGCCACTTGAAGGTTCTGCTGAGGGCACTCAGGCCTCAAATCGGGTGACACGGGCATCACCGCCATTGTGAGCGCACCTACAGAAACCCTTCCATGGGCCATGTCCCAAGTCCACAGCTTTTGAGCCTTAACTTAGTTTCCGCGGCATCCCAGCGGGCAGGGGCCTTCTTTCTCAACCTTCAGGACAGGACACCGAGGCTCCAAGACAGGAACGAGCTTGCCGGAGGAGGTAGCAGCGCCACAGCGACTGCAGAGCCCCAGGCTCACCCTCCGCCTGGGCCCTGCTGCCGCCCAGGGTGTCTGGCGCACGCTCAGGACAGGCGCGTGCGAAGCCTGCTGGACAGTCTCCTCGAGGGGGCGATGAGGACAGTATCAAGCTGGAGGAGCAAACCTCAGAAAAACATAGACAGTGCAAGGCCATGTCTGTAAGAAACAAAACCAAAATCATCTCTATATTTCTGTAGGCCCCTGTGCACGTGAAGACATAGGGAAAATTCCAGAAGGAGACTCACCGGACTCGTAAGTGCTTCCTCCCGAGAGGGACAGGGCATAGTTAAGCATCCATTTGACAATTTCAGAAGGGCAATGACAGACGACCTTGCTGGGGTGTGGCAACGTAGGACTCCCCGTCTGCCGGCTTCCCTCAGCCTCATGCGCCTGTGCTGTCAGGCCGTCTGTGTGCTTAAGGTGGCATGTTTGCCTCGGGCTTTTGAACATGACGGTCCCTCTGTCTGGGACACTCCCCGACCCAGCCCCCATTTTCAACACTACTTTTCAGCCTGCAGGTCTCCAGTCAGAGGCGTTATCAACGCCGGTCCTTCCCCTGACTACCCCCCCCCCCACAAGCTTCGCCTGTGGCCCCCTCCTCCAGGCTCCTCCAGCTCTCGCATTTCCCCCACTGCAGTTTCATCAGCCTGTATCGTCGTCACCTGCCCTCTTGTCTGTCTGCATCGCTGGATTGTAAAGCCTGTGAGGGTGGGAACTGGGTTGGCCTCGCTCTCTGCTGATCTCCAGCACCTGACACTTAGCAGGCCCTCAGTAAGTGTTTATTGAGTGAATGAGTGAATGAACATGTCAGAAATGGTGCCAACGGCACAGACGCGGTGGAACGATCTCCTCTCTCTTTCCAGCGGTGTGTCCGTTGATACAGCCTGAGACGACATCAGATTACTGGGGGCTGCACCTTGCTCCAGGCTCCATAGGCTGGTTTCTGTTTAATTAAAATGTGCATCTTCCCCTTCGCATACTCCTTGGGAGACCCAAACACCTGTCTTTCCTCTTCTTACAAGTCTTAAAAATGCTCAGTCTGCTGTTGGCTTTCTCTTCTGGCTCCTCGTCCCTAGAAAATCTCATTTGCCTGTCCCCACAGGCTCTTCAAGGGGCAGCAACAGGGAACGAGAGTCGGTGTGGGGTGGAGAGTAAACGGTGAGGAGATTGCAGAGAGCTCAAAACAGTGGCCTCCTCAAATGGGAGGCCAAGGTACATTTGTGGCCTTGAGTGTGACAGCGGCCACTGTCCGGTTCCATGTCCAGCTGTCATGGTCCCAGAGGAAGGACACAGCCACAGGCTGGGGCCTGGTGTGTGGAACATGGATGTCGCACGCAGCCCCATCTCTGACTGGCATTGCGAACGCAGGGGCATTGCCAACCCAGGGGCGCCACAGCTCCATCCCTGCCCCTCCCCCACCCAGCCCGCACCCTGCCTCCCCTGCCCCCCACCCAGGCCTTGCGAGAGGCTGGGAGCTGAGGACAGGAAATCACACACCAAGGCCCTATCTGATACCCATAAGTTTGCTCAAGCTTATGTAAATCACACAAAAACTGACAAGTTTTCCTATTAAAAGATAATTGTAATCAGGGCGCCGGACGTGCGGCGTGGGGATGACGGGAGATAGACGGACAGCACGGAAAGATGGATTGTTTTAATTTGCACCAATTAAATTGAAGTTCATGGGATCATCTTCTTCAATCTTCATGAATACTTTATTTTCTGGCTGCTACGGAGCTATTAAAAAGAATGATTGAGGCACGCGGCAGGCCGGGTATATTTTATGAAATATCACCTTTAAAGAATTTGAGTACGCCATTTTCATAATGAGTTTTCTAGTACCTAATCCTCTTCTCTATTACTACGTTTAAGAAGCGGATTGATCTGGGAAGTGCCGAGGGTGCAGGTAATGATACATTTTGCCAGGCGCAGGCGGCGATAATGGATCACGTTTTGGCGAGGAGGATAATGGATGGGTGAGGAGAGGGGGTGTGTGTAGGAGTTTGGTGCTGTTGGTCCAGCGTGGGTGAGGGGCTGTGCTGAGTGAAGCGCTGGTCCTTGCTGGGGGCCGGTTTTGGCTCTTGGTGGCTGGGCTGCCTAGGAAGGTGCGGAGCTCAGAGGAGTGGAGTAGGGCGCAGGTCCGGGCCCTGAGCTGGGGTGTGAAGGCTCCGGGGTCTGGAGCCGCCTGGAGTGGTCTGCCATCTCAGCCGCGGGGAGAGGCTCGAATTGCTGGTGCCACCCTGAGCCCATTTCTGATGCTCTGGTGTTTAGCCAAGGCCTTGAATTTTGGGACGAGGTGGAGGATCGGGGCTCTCTGAGCCCACAGGCCATTAATGGGATCCAGACGGCAGAACAGGGTCTGCAATAGCCCCAGCTGTGGGCCTGATCACAGCATCTGCACCCTTCAACTTGGCTTTCTCTAAGCCTCTCTCCCAGGGGTCTAGAGGAAAAGGGCAAATGAGGAAGTAAGTGGGTGGTGTCCATTCTTGAAGGAAGCCAGGACAGTGTGGGCTAGGGGGTCCCTGCCCAGGAGTTGTGGGTCCTTTAGTGTGTGATCATGCACACGGGCCGAGGCAAGGACTTCAATGCGATATAATGGTCCGATCAGAGGAGCCAGACTTATGGCGGTGGGCCTTGTTCCCTTGTATCAGGTGATGCCTGAGAGCACCAACATGGCCCTCACAGGCCTGGCCCCTGGATTCACAGCACCAATGGCTTCCTGAGGTCTCTGACCTTGGCCCTGGGGAGGGGGGGCACCAGACATCCAGTGGGAGCAGCATGGGGGAGTAAGCAGAGTGGGGAGCCCTGCCCCACCCCACCCCAGGTTGGGTCTCTACTCTGCCACTTGGCTGGGCTTTCCTCCCCAAGCTTCAGTAGCAGCAGCCGTCATAATTAACCCTGCTAATTAATCAGGGCAGGACGGATTAATTGAGATCACGGGAGACCAGGAGAGCAGGTGCGGCTTCGGGGCTGACGGGATAACGAGCTCTCCGGATGCCCAGGGGGCCTGGCCCTGCCCGGGGGAGCTCTGGGCTCACTCGGCAATGAACTGTGCCAGGCGGAGGCCCGAGGGACCCAGCCCTGTTGGGTGTCCGGGCCCTCTCAGGCAGGCTTTGACAGGCAGAACCAGAAGGCTGGCCAAGCGGACAGTCTCCACCGCCCCCACCTCCAGGCACCAGCCTGGTGCAAGTCCTAGTTCTGAGGTAACTGATGAGCAGGGGGCCCCAGGCTGAGGGGAGGGGGGAGCCTGAGCAGAGCAGGGCCTAGGACCACCACAGAGCGAGTCTCCTGATGCCCCAGAGGACCCTAAACAGGGGCCTCAATTTGAACCAAGACCCCCAAAGAGTGGCATCCTATAAACTATGGGAGAGAGAGCTCAGTGGGTTTCCCAGCAGGCGGTGACATGGTCATTTTATGTTTACTGAGATCTCTCTAGCAGCTTCCATGTGGATAGAATTTGGGAGGGACCGGAGTGGAGGCCTGGATCCCCTGGAGGAAACTGGGGCTGTGGCCCAAGTGCAGGAATGGCGGCTTGGACCAAGTGGTGGGGGTGGAGCAGCAGGGACTCTCTGGGGGTGGCAGCAACATACCTTGGTCGCTTTTGTACGGTGGACGGAGGGACAGAAGTCAAGGGCCATTATTCAGTTTCGAGGATGTTCTATTCCCTGGGGTGAGGATCGTGAAACAGGTTTGGAGGGCAAGATGTTTTTGACATGTTCTGGGTCCCGACCTCGACTGCCTGTTGAACCTGTCCCAGCTGCCCGTACACGGGCTCGAGCAGTACCTCTCCCCAACTCCCTCCCCCAGCCCGGCTTGCCTGTGAACTATGGGACACTTGACCCCATGTGTGCGCCTATCCTTGTCCTCGCCGGCTGCTCCTCTTGCCAGAGAACCGCTAGTCCTCCCAGACCGGCTTAGGCTGCCGCTCCCCACAGAGCGTCCCTCCCTTGAGCTCCCACCGCATCTTTGGAACATCGTTCCTGCCCGAATGGCCTTCCATCCTTGGAACCAGGAGAGCCCTTACTCCCCCTTCGACACCAAGCATGAACCTTATTCCTCCCTCTTTACTTGTCTTGGTGTTTGTGGCTACTTCCTTGGAGCCTTACCGTACTTTTTATGACCCTTTGGCGACCCTGAATCTGTCCCCTTAGCACTATGTCCTTTTGGAACACATTTGGGAGTTGACGTTGCCAAGTGCGCTGTATTGCTGACTCCTTGTTTAGGTGTGGCGAGCCACTGGTTCCTTTAAGGGGGTCCCTTGGCCTCAGCCCTGTGGACACCGGAGCTGGGTCGTTCTTTTCGGGGCCTATCCCGTGTGTCGTAGGGTAGTCAGCAGCATCCCTGGCCTCTACCCACACAATCCACTGGCCACCCCCGTTGTGACAACCAAAGACGTCTCTAGATACTGCCAAATGTCCCCAGGTGGGGAGAGGAAAAGGCCATTCCCAGCTGAACACTATTGCTTTAAAGAGAAATAAGGAACACAAGAAAACCAAATGACGTGAGACTCCCTGGACGGACAGGCCTAATGCTGCTCTGGGGTGAGTTTTGAGAATATTAACATCAATGCTCCCCCAACACAGACGTTCCGGCTTTTGTGCAAATATGCTCCTCAAAGCACATACCTGCCGCCCTGACTGGTGTGGCTCAGTTTGTTGGGCGTCATCCCGCAAAGAGAAAGGTTGCTGGTTTGATTCCCGGTCTGGGTACATCCCTGGGTTGCGGGTTGGGTCCCTGGTTGGAGTGCATACAGGAGGCAACCGGTCGATGTGTCTGTCTTGAATGGATGTTTCTTTCCCTCTCTCTCTCCCTCTCCCTTCTCTCTAAAAATAAGTAAATAAAAATCTTTAAAATATAAGAATAAAAGCACATGCATGCCAAGGCACATGTGTTAGAAAGCCCACGGTGACACTGTCCAAGCTAATCCCCACGCCAGACCGAATGAACGCCTGTGGCCTACAGTGAACGGGTGAAAAAATGTGGGTTCAGTCAGCAATGAGCAGGAACGATCTTCTAAATATGCAGCAAAGGCGAAGAACCTCCCCTGTTGAGTGAGGCAGCCGACAGCACTGGGTGCACCTGGAGGACCCCTTTTGTGGGAAGCAGTCAGGTTGGTGGCTGCCCTTGGCCTTCACCTCCTCTCCAGGGGCTGGTGATGTGCTTCTTGCTCGGCCTCGAGCTGAGTGCTGGTTTCCTGGCTGTGGCGATCTGTTGAAACTCTTTGGACCAAACACTTAAGATTTGTGCATTTTTCTGGTTATATGTTATGCTTCTATAAAAAGCACGCTTAAACAATAATGATACTGCCTTGAAAACAAATGAAGAGGGACATTGTGAGGAAGAGAGTTCGGCTTGCTGAAAACTAACGAATGTCACAAAACCCTAAATTGCATTTACCTTTTATAACCAATCTCTGGTGCTCCATTTCCAGCAATTTCTTGTCCTTTATTTTTGTTTCTTTGCCTTCATGATGGATGCCTGATGTCTGACGCTGGGCTGGGAGGCGGGGGCCTGATGGACCATTTTCACAGTCTGGGATCTTCATCTGTGTCTCAAGCACATGATCATAGGTTTCACTCCCTGAGGTCAGCATGCTTGTTAAAGAGTATTATCATTTGTGCAACAACAAAAAAAAATGACCTGGTTAAAATGTAGGAAAAAAAACCCCATGAGCTTACAAGGGCTTGGGTGTGTTTTTTGCGTTTACCTGGTACAATGCAGGAGGGACACTGCTGGGACAAGCTGGTACCCTGTAGGTTAAGGGTGGCAAGTGTTCCCAGTCAGCTGATACACAAAGTTGGAATTATTTGGGTAAAATGCAGGGTTCCCCCCACCCCCCATGGTCCACAGAGGATGTTTTGAAACTGTAAATTAGAAAACTTGAGCAATTTCCATTATCCAAACCATGGGTCTTATTTCCTGGGGTTGCATCATTTCCATCAGCGCCAAACATGGTGTGACACCTCCCATCCAACCCTCCCCGGGCCCTGCTCTCCTCCCCCGACACCGGACCCTTGCTCCTTTGAAGCAGAATGCCCTGGAGAGTTGTCTTCACTTGCTGCTGCCACCTGTGCCCAGGTCTCTCCTCCACCCTCCCTGGAACCGGGTCACACATGGCCAGTCCCACGGTCGCTGGCATTTGATGCACTTGACAAAACCTCTTCCCTTGGCTCCCAGGGTGCCCTCTCTCCCACTTTTCCTTTGTCTCCCTGGCTGCTCTGTTCCAGGATTCTTTGCTGGCTCCTTCTCTGGTGTTCGTGTGCCCCAGGGCCACCTCCTTCTCCTCTCTGGCTCCCAGGTGACCATCGGGCCCAGGCTCAGGCCTAAGGCCTCCCCACCTCCCCAGGTCTCTAGTGGACTCCAGCTCCTGATGCCCACCCATCTATGTGACAGCTCTGTTTGATGTCTTGGTTTTCCTTTTCACACTCACTCCCCCCACTGTCTTCCTGTCTCAGGCACAGCAGCACTTGCATTCTCCCTGTGGCTCACCCCAGCCCCCTGAGTGCTCCTGGACCCCACAGCTCAGCCATCAGCAGGTCCTGGGAGGGGGGCGATAAACACCAGGACTCAGGCTATTGAACAACTTCCCGAATGCGTTGACTTACTTGAATACGTAGTTCCGTGAAGCCAGGTCTGTAGAGGGACACGACGGGACTCTTTCATGGATGGCCATTTTTCACAGGACCTTCCGGGCACACTTTGCATAGCAGGCTGACTGAGTTGCAGGTTTCACAGGCAGCAGAAGGGTCACGAAGACCTGCTGCTGCTGAGGGGACAAGAGTGGCCTCAGGCACATTCCCCAGGCCTCCCCGGCCCACAGCAGGGCCGACCTCTCTCCCTGGTGGAACTGATGTCTGCGGCTTCTGGGGTTCTACCTCGAAGGCCACTTGGGGGCTGACCCTGGTGCTCCCCAACAACTTCCCTCCATTTCCCCTCCTGTCCTGGTCACAACTGTGTCCTGGCACGGAGCCTGGCACATAGTAGGAGCTCAACATGTGAATGGAAAGTGATCTGCACACTCGGGCTCGGGGGCGCTCCATCTGGGGATGTGCACGGCGCACACGCGGTCTCCTGTGCCCAGGCCCCACGCCCTCTGGCTGGGCCGGCGGTTCCACCCTGTGCCGGCGGTGACAACCAGCTCGCCCATGCTCCACCCGCACTCACTTTAATTGCCCGAAAATTGACGATAGATGCAAGGAAAATAATGAGGCCTAATTATGTTAATTAAACGGCTAATTCATTAATTAACACACTCCCATCCTTGGCTGGGAGAGGCCCCTCTGCTGTGGCTGGGAGGCTGGGTTCGTTGGAGCGGTGAGGAGAGGCCCCACCTGGGCCTGGGAGTCAGAGGCCCTCTCGGATGGGGGCCAGGGAAGCCCGGCTGCTGGGAGCCCCGGGTGCTGTCCTGGGACACCCGCTGTGTCCTAGGACCCTGTGTTTGTCTTCTGGCTCCAGCTCATGAGGCGCTGGGAAGAGGGTGGTGAGCAGATCCGGGCAGGTCTGTGTCCCTGGGAGCTTCCTGGCAACTTCTAGAGTGGAGGAGGCAGTGTGGATGGGCAGAGACCCCAGAGAGAGGGTGAGCAGGTTTGCCCAACAGGGGGAGCTCGGGGTGACCACAGAGGTAGACAAGCTCCTCACGGCGCCCCATGCTGGGCCCTGTGCAGTTAGTTGGCCCTGTCGCTCCAGGCACCTCAGCTCCAACTTCCAGTCTTTCATTCTCTGCCTGTGGTCCCTCCCCACCACCCTCTAGATCTGGGCTCTGATGTCCTGTCTTTGGGTCAGGACCCCCACGATGCTCTCCCAACACCCTGTCCTTTCTGTTTTGAGCCCCTGGTGCCATTTGTAATCATAGGATTCTGGGTAGCTTTGTTCCGCTATTGTCTCCCTGATAAGCACCCGGGCTCGGCAGAGGAGGAACTGGGGTCTCCCTAACTCCCTGCTCTTCCCTCAGGACCCAGACAGGGGCCTGGCCCAGAGCAGGTGCTCATGGGCTATTTGGGGAATGAATGAATGAATCACTCATGAAGGGTGGGTCTGTGAGAGGTGGGGCCTTGTGGCTGAGGCCTGTCCCCCAACTTCCTCCTGCTCCCCGTGGTCACAACCTATACCATGTTATCAGTAAAATCATGTTTCTCTTTGTCACCAGACAGGGCTGCCTCTGGGTCCCCTACCCAGAGCTCGTGAAGTAGAGGTACATTTCATAGTCACACATGCAGATGAATTACAATGTCACCTGAGGCCATGTGGAGAAGAGGTGGGGTCTGAGCATTGAACCCTGGCTTCACCACTTCCAGGCTGTACAACCTTAAGCAAGTGTCTTAACCTCTCTGGGCCTGAGGCTTTCCTTTGGCAAATGGGGATGGTGAGTGCTCCTTTCTCACAGCGGCCTATGGGCTTCAGGTGAGATGCCTGTGCAGAGGGCGTAGCCTGGGCTGCCTGGCGAGGCAGTTAGGTACACACGTCAGCAACTTTGATTTCTGTCTTCCCCTAATACCTTCTATTTGAGCTGCAAGTCCCCCCTTCTTTCTGGTGGCAAAAGTGTCACCTGGCCAGAGTTGGCCACGTCTGGGATTGTCCAGTCACTTCCAGCTGGAAGCCTTGCCCCCTTCTTCTTGGGGTCGGTGCGAAGCTCCGCACTTCCACCACGCCCTCGCCTGCCGGAGCTCCTCTCTGCAGACCGGCTGGCCCCCTCCGGGTTTCTCCTTGTGTCTGTCGCTCTGGGTCTCCCCAGTGAACCCACATTTTGGACCAAGGGAAGAAGGTTCATAGACACCCTACGGTCAAAACTGTGTAGGAAACCTGTCCGCACAGCACGACAACCCCGGCACCACAGGGATGCGGGCTGACTGGAACAGGTGCACATCGGTGCAGGGTCTTCATTTGGATCGTTTGCTCGTCGCGATTTTTTTTATCCATTCTGATTTTTAGAAATATTATTTCTCTTGATCACTGAGTTTTGGGTGTCCCCTTAAGTTTTGTGTCCCTGGCAAGTCCCTCACTTGCTTCACCCAAATCCAGGCCCTGTCTCCCACATCCCTCCAGGCCCCCAGGCAGGGCTGCTCCTCCCTGGGTGCCTCCCCTCCTTCCTCCCTCCCCCAACCCCCGCCTTTGCCCTGATGCCCTCATGACCTCTGGCCTCCTGCTCTCACAAGGGGCTGCTGGGAGTGGGCATCCCAGGTGGGGCCTGGGAGGTGTGGGCTTCTCTGTGTTGGGACCCCCATCCCTACCTTGCGGGGTCTTCAGCCACTTTTCTCTACTTGCCTAGGAATCTTCCTGGACAAAGACTGGCTGGGAAAACTGGAGACCAACAGCACATATCCTCTGTCCCGGCGGGTTGGGGAGGAAGCAGGGACCGTGGCATCTTCCTTCTTGAGGTTCTTGAAGCCAAGTAGGGCTCTCCCAGCTGGGTGCCCTAAAGGGGCCAGCCAGCAGGGAGCAGGGAGTGTGGGCATGAGCCCCTTCCCCCATGGCCCCCTGCCTCTCCTGGTACCCAGCACACCTGGCTGGGTGCTCCTGAAACTGGCCTGGAGTGAAAACTCCCGAAGGTGCTCAGGGCCGGCCAGTCACGCAGACAGGGCCCCCAGACTGCCGCCACGTGGGCCTGGCAGAGAGGGTCCTCAGAGGGGCGCCCAGAGCACCATCCGGTACAAGGTGGGGTTCAGCACTGTCTCCCAGGGGGAGAGAATCGATTGCTTCATTGCTGAGACTTCATTTGAAGGAAGTGAAACTAAAGCTTCATAAGAAATATGATTATTATAAAACACTCAGGCCTCTGCCCAGGGGCCTGGGCCCTGCTCGTCCACCCCTGTCTGGCGAAGCAGAAGCCACCGTCTCACTTCAGACTGGAACGGATTTCAGCAGTGTGATAAAAGCTACCACCGAGACCGGGGTCTTGTCGCTCGGAGCTGTCTCTGAGCAGACTTGATGAATGCGGGGCTTCTGCAGAGCTCTTCTCCCTGACCTCTGGCCCCCAGGCTCTCCCCTCCGGTAAATGACAATAATAATGACAGTGGTGACAATAGTCATCAGAGCAGCGGAACTTTTATTGAGCATTTACTGTGCACCAGGTCTGGAGTGTATCAGGTACTTGGCAAGCTCGTCTCACTAAATCCTTATACGAATTCTGTGAGGAAACGCACCATTCAGCTGTTGCCACAAAACTGTTGCATGACAGATGACCCCAAAACTTGGTTGGTTAAAAGAGCAACCAGTTGTCACAGAGCTGTGGGTCCCTGGGAGTTAGCTGGTCTTGTCCGGGCTCAGCTGGGGCACTTGGCTCTGGTCCAGGGGCTCCCCCCTCTCCTGGGAGCAGCTCCCAGCCTGAGCATGTTCTTCTCACAGGTGGTAGAGGTACCACGGACCGCAGATAGAAATCTCCGAGGCCACAAGAGCTTCCCTGCCCTTCTTCCTTCCTCTGTTGCCAAAGCAAGTCACATGGCCAAACGCAGTATCCTGCCTCTTTAGTGGGAGACACTGCGAACTCACGTGGCAAAGAGTGCGGCTAAGGGGGAGGCGAAGATTCAGGACCCTTTACGCAGTCCACCTTGGGTACCGGTATTATTATTCTCATTTTTACAGACGAGGAAGAAGAGGGCCAGAGAGGGAACATGGCTTTCCCAGGGTCACACAGCCACAGCAGAGCTGGGGTTCAGAGCTGAGCCTGCGTCTGAGGCCTCAGCAGCCCTTTCTCGTGACGCACTCAATGCCCAGAGCACCCCGACTGGGACAGCTCGTTAGGACCCAGACATGGCCTTGGCCTGACCGCTGTCCCTCAGGTCCCTGGTACTCCCTCACTCCACCCCCCAATTCTCATCAGACAGGCTCTGGGAGAGGCAAATAACCCCTTGGCATCAGAAACCCTCTCATCTGATCTTTGCTTCGCCCTACAAGGGATGCCTGTCTTCTCCATCTGGAGGGGGTGGAGTCAGGATTCAAACCAAGCTCCTGACTCCGCCTTCCTGGTGCAGTGACCCCCAGCTGAGCTTGGACACTGTTCTCTAGCTCAGTCCTCCACCAGTGGCCGGCTCCCGGGGTCTCACCCACCTCCCCTCCCTCCTCCCTGCCTGCCCTGAATGCTGGGAACAGGCAGACACAGAAACAGGTGCTATCCTGTCTGCTGCCCGCCTCCCCGGCTCCCTAGGGCCCTGGGCTGCAGGATGCCTGTGTTGCCCCAGCACCCTGTCCCCTCCCCCCGGCTCCCTGGGGCCCAGGGCAAGTGGACCCCGTGCCAGGAACCGGTGGCTGTATGATCCTCAGGGACCCATGGACTCACACCACCTGACTCCTTTTCAAGCTTTTATTATTTCTCTATTACCCAAGTAATACATGTTCATTGCAGGAAAATTAGAAAATACAGAAAAGCATAAAGGAAAAAAATCAAGTGTAACCAGTTTAGAGGCATCTCCACTCATTAGGGGCATGAACATGAAACGGTTTTATTTTTCCAATAACCGCCTCTCCCTGCCCACCGGGCGGCGAGGCCATAAGCGCTGGCCCCCAATTCCATAGCTTCCCACTTCGGCTGATTCAGACGGGCTCACCCTGGTGTGTAAGACTCAGGCCAGTGTATTGAAAAGCCCACGTTGTGTTCAAAGCTGGTCCCCCTGTCCCCTCCTGGGGGGCTGGCCCACATCCTAGCTGCCCAGGGTGGGGTCTTCTCACGCCCCCTCCCCTCCCTCAGCAGGGTCTGGCTGTGGTGTTGGCCTGGGGAGACAGGGCCCATGTAGCCAATCTGGGGGGTTCTGGCTGCTGACGTAACTTGTCCATGGGTGGATGGTCACTCCTCAGGTCCTGCCTGGGGACAAATGGGCTCTTCCCGTCCTCCCTCCCTGGCCTTGTCTCCCCACACCCCCTACAAGGTAGCTTCATCTATGGCCGACTCCCACGTGGGTTTCTGCTGAATCCTTCTAATGTGTGGCCCTTGCAAACTGGTGGCCCTAAAACTCATCTTCCCTGCTGACATTGGGTTATTGAGCCTTTGCATAGAGGTGCCGAGCCTTGGGGCCAGAGCACTCACGGGGTGAGCCTTGTGCCCACCCTATTGTGCAGGCCCCACCGTCTCGACCAGCAGGCCCTTTTCCTGGGCTTTGTGGGCACAGGTGGCCAGTGCAGCAGCCGTGGGCTGGGCCAGAGAAGCCAGAACCCCCTCTTTGCAGGCACCTGGGCTGGAGGAAGAAGCCAAGCTTCACTCCTCCCTGTGGACGAGAGGCGGGGAGTGGTCGCCATGTCTACGATC
Organism: Anoura caudifer; assembly: GCA_004027475.1. NCBI lineage: Eukaryota > Metazoa > Chordata > Mammalia > Chiroptera > Phyllostomidae > Anoura > Anoura caudifer. The sequence continues at coordinate 143,530 of PVKU01003707.1, forward strand.
TTCTCCACGGCTGGGAGAAGGGTCCATCTTTGGGGTGACCACCCAGCACGTGAGCGGTGGGCCTCCTCCATCCCCAGGATCTTGTCCTGTTTTCTGGGGTGAATCCTTGGAGGTCATGTTTATCCCACGTGCCTACCCACCCTCCAGGCAGGCAGGGTCAGAGATGGACACCTGGCCCCCAGACTCCTGAGAGATAAGGCCTCTCAGGGACCCTTTGCTGACTTGGGGTCTTGTCCAACAGCCTGTCCTTCCTGAACCAACCAGAGGGGGTCTTCGACTTGAAACAGAGCGCTGACTAGTATGTGAATGCCCGTGGGAGTCTATAGATAATGTTTAATTAAATATGATTAAAATGCGGTCACAGTTGTAACATTTCCCCAGTTGTTATCTATCGATGTTAATAGGCTCTGGTGAAAAAAGGGGAGTGTCGCCAGTGCATGAGGGAAACACTGGCCGAACCCTGTTAAGTCGGGTTCCTGGACCGCGGGGCTCCGCAGAGCAGTCAGCCATGAGCGTTGGTGAATGCGAACCTAGTTTCCTTCCCACACCTATCCGATCACATCGGGTCTCTCTGAACAGAATTCGTTACCTGGGGGGTGCTCCCCGTGAATTATCTATCGCATCTCCCCATTCCTGCTGATGAGTAAACTGAGGCCCATATGGGTTCAATAATTTGCTGGAGTTACAGAGAGCCAGGACAGAACCTCCTGCGCCTCTTTTACTCACTGGGTGGTGGCACCACTTTCCTGAGGCACTGCCTGATTTAGCTGCCTGGTCCCTTCTATGGGACATTTGTGTGGTTGCCCTGCAGGGTGCCGAGTGGCCTGCAGGGCCATCGTCTGGTTGACGCTGTGCTGGCTGCTTGGGAGAGCAGCCTGTGCCCTCGGCACCAGGCCTTGGAAAGCCACGGCCTTTCTGCCAGATGCCTGACTCAGAAGCTGGGGGCCCAGCCCCTGGGGGGTGCAGTGGAGGGTAGGCAGACACTAGCTAAGGGCTCCTCCTGCGTTTGCTCAGGAGCCCTTTAGGATGGGCAAAGGGGACAAGTCACATCTACAGGCCATACTGGGAGGGAAGGGAGCACCCCTAGCTGCCTTGAGCATGCTCCAGGCCACAGTGGATGGGACCCGAGGCAGGCACGTGACATGGTCAGGCCTCTTGGTGGCTTTCTCCCTGGGGGATTGGAGTTGGGCTTCAGGCACACAGGCAGGCTCTGAGGCGGCCTGAGGTGAAGGGATGCCTGAGCCTGTGGGGAGCAGAGACAGGCAGAGTGAGGAGGGAGGAACGAGGGGAGAGAGTGTGGGGCGGGAGGAGGGAGAGAGGAGACGGGCAGTTGGTGGAGCGTGGCTCCAGCAGCTCTCTCGGCCCAGGTTCCAGTCCCTTGGTAGGCCTGGCTACACTTCGGCCTTCAGGTTCCAGAAGGGTCCCCTCTCTCCTGCCAGTGAATTGCACGTGTCTCTTACTCGCGCAGCCCCGCGTCAAGTCCCTTCTGGCGGCACTGGTGCAAACAGCACTGGAGGGCCCGACGGAAGGAAGACGCACTGGAAGCATCCCATGCTCTGTATGGTATTTAGCAGGTGCTTCGTAAATGGTAGCTCCTGCTACTATGATTTTTCCATGCAAAGCAAGCATCCGGGTCCTTGGTGCTATACTGAGAGCCCCAGCATCCTGGACCAGGGAAATGCTGTCCTGGGAGCTCCTGCTGCATTGTGAGGTGTTGGCCTGTGCCCAGCGGTGCAGACAGGTTCATGGCCTCACACCCAGCTTGGGAGCTCTGGGTCTTCAGGGTGGGTCCCCAGAGTCCGGATTTGTATGGGACTGTCCAGTCTCAGAGGGGGAAGGACCTGGGGACTAATGACCAGGCTGGTGTGCACCGCACACCACACACTGCATGTGCTGAGGGCATCTTGGGTGGGATTTTCCCACCTTCTCATCACAGCCATTGAATCAGGTGCCGTCATCACCCCCATTTCACATAGGAGGAAACTGAGGCTCTGGGGGCTGGAGTCCCGTACCCAGGGTCCCACGGCTAAGCTGTGGTCACTGAGAGTTGCTCAGCTGTTTCCTAGAGACTGTCTCGTGTCTCCCCACAGTGTCACTCCCTTGTCCCCATACCTGCTGCTAAATTGGCACCGAGACAAACCCTGTTGAATCAAAGGATATATGAATGAATGAGTGAAACCAAGGGTTACACTTCTAGCCCTGAAAAGGGTTATTTTAAGGATGCTGCTGGATTTTGGAAAACAAACCAACCAGCCATGAGTATCTTGGTCCTCCAGATGGGGAAACCGAGTCCTACGCCCCACTGTGAGGTGGGGCCCTCCAGGTAACTGGGCTGGGGACATATCCAGAGCAGCTCCTGTCCCGACCGTGGCAATGACCTTTGAGGCAGAGTAAGGAAGGAGCTTGTGTGACGGCTGGTTCTCTCCTCTTTTCCCTTCCCCTCCTCTTGGTCACCGTCCCGAAGGTAAAAAGTTCACGCGGGCGGCCATCCGTTGCGGGCTGTCAGTGGGCCATGTAATCTCTCTGTGGTTTTATTACTTAAAAACGACGCGGCGTCTGGGCTGGGGAATTTTCCAAGGTGTTCGAGGCTGCCACGGGCCCCATTTATATTGTGCCGGAGTTTTCTTCCCAGTCTCCTTGAGACAAGTGACCAGCGGGCCCCGCTGTGAAGGCCGTATCAGTCATTTGGCAACGGGAGCCGGGCTGTGAATTATCAGGGGCAGGCGCGGTGGGGAGTGTGGGCCGGGGGCACGGGGTGACAGTAAACATGTCCCGGGAATGTGTCCCCCATCACTCACGGGCAGATAGCAGATCTAGGCACACACTCGGCCCCTATCTCTAAATCTCAGCCTGACCTGTGAGGGAGATGGAGGTGACTTTCCAGGGAGTCTGTCTGACGGGGAACTTGGACGAGAAGTTATGGCAGGCTGGGCCACCCGTGCCTGCTGGGCGGGGCGGCGCCTGTTCCCGGCGGCCGCCAGGAAACCGCTGGCCGCTGGTTAATTAACTTAATCATCGGTTTATACTTTCACTCTGCGAAAATTTATTATCGGGCATCAGCTGTGTGAAGAAGAAGCACATTTTGGATTTCTTACCAAATGCAAAGTGAGGGTCTTTGTTTTAGGGGACAAAGGGGCCCTAGGGTCAGGATGCTGTCATCCCCTCTCTGTGGGCCCTGGTCACCTGGCCCCAGCTTGAGTGCTCACTCATCCTCTTGCTCTGTCTGGGGCTGAGAGGCTCACCAGAGGACACAGGAAAGGTGCCCGTGCCCAGGAGGGGGGCAGCTGCCCCGCCGCGGCAGGCCTCTTCCCCAGGGAGCTGCTGGGTGCCAGGCTCTGCGCTGAGCACTTGTCCCCCTGGGCTCATCAAACCCTACAACACCCCCACGTCATGGGGACCACGGTCGCCCGTTCTACAGATGACACAGCAGGGCAGCAAGGCTGAGAAACTGTCCAAGGTACCCCAGTGAGTCGATGCTAGGATTTGACCTTGGGCTTCGGTTTGTCTGCCACTAACGCCGCATGGGAGGTGGGTTCTGGCTGCTGCCCCAGTTGGGGTGGGGGGTGTCTGAGGACCCTGAGAGCTTCCTGTTGACAAGTGTCCCATTCGCCTGTCACTGAGATTTGGGCATTGGTGTCCCACCTGACCCTCCAGCCCACCTCTCCATCTAGCTCCTGGTAAGGAGCCAATACTCTGGCCCAGGACAAAGACTGGGGACAGAAAAGGGCCTTTGAAAGTTAGGAGGAGGGCAGAGGAGGGAAGAATGAGGTTTACAGGGTGGGGTGGGGGCTGAGTGGAGGCAGAGGTGGGGGAGAGGCAGGGAGTTTAGACAGAAGAGGAGGGGACCCTTCCTTTGTCTGGTCGCCGGTCTTGCTCCTTTGTGTCTTCTCTGCTCTTACCCGCCTTCCGTCTTTCTCCACCTCTCCCTCCTTTCTCTTCTGACCTTCTGGGGCTCCCAAGGGTGCAGCTAGCTGCTTGGTCTCGGACAAATGACTTCACTCGCTGAGCCTTAGTTTCCTCACCTGTAAAGTGGGGACTGGGGCACCCGGTGCTGCTGGGGTGCCCCCTGAGGGCCGAGTACCTGCTGTCACGTGCACTGGGACATTGCTGACTGGAGCCGACAGTCCCCCATCCTGGGCAGTTGGTCCCTCAGTGCCCGTTCTCGGAGCCCCCAGCGCATGGCACTCCCTGATGTCTCTTCTTCCTCAGGGGCTCCTTGGCTCTTCTTTCTGTCCCTTGTGTCTGCCTTCTTCACCCTAAGTCCCCCTCCCCGCTCCCCTGGCCGTCCCCTTACCACCTGGTCCCAGACCCATCTCCTCCTCCCCACGTCTGGAACATGCTTCCCTCCTCTTCTGTCTCCTTCTGCCTCATCCCAGCCCCTCCCTGCCCCGTGCGCCCTGCTTCTCCTTTCTCTGGGCCTCTTCCTCGTGTTCAGGGACTCGCTTTGGGCCCCCATCTCTGTCCTGTGCCAGTGTCTCCCACTTACCATGGGCTGGAGGGCCAGATGGGGACACCCATGCTCCCTCACAGCGACCCCGAGATTTTGACCTGAGCCCTGAGACCCAGCTGAGGGTCCTGAGAGCAGGTTCAGGGTCAGCCGGAGCGGTAGGACAGGAGGTCACCTGCCTGGGAGGTGGCCCGCACACCTGCCCTGCAGCCACCCTCAGCCTGTCGGTGCTCGGACAAGGGCCGACTTTTCAAAGATAATTTATAGGCCGATACCTCATTGCACATGGTAATAGCTTGTGCTTAAATAATAATAAGCTTGATTGCCGTGCAGTCGTTAAACCTTTTTCCCATCCAGCTTAACTGACCATTCTGTGTGGTTTGGAAGAAGTGGGGAGAGGGAGCCGGGTCATTATCCCAGACCTGAAATGAGAGTTAATTTCTAATGAAGGTATAATTTTATTCCAATGATTTTACATTTAATTAACTAAAGCTACAAGTAATTTGAAATTATACAGTGATGGGGCCTCACTTTGGGGATCACAGAGGGCAGAATAGGGGTGCTGAGGGTAGGCATGGGAGCCAGGGAGGAGGGGTAGGTGGGGGAGAGGGTCAAAGGGAAGGTGACCTTGTGTCCATCAGAGGCTGGGGTCTAGGCCCTAGCCCGGCACCCGAGGCCAGTTACCACTTTTTTTTTTAAAATGACATTTTGTCATTGCTGAAAGAGAGACAGAGAGACAGAGAAACATGAACCAACTGCCTCCCACATGTGCCCCAACCGGGGATCGAACCTGCAACCTAGATATGTACCCTAGCCCGGAATCAAACCCACAGCCTTTCAGTGTGCAGGACGATGCTCCAACCACCCAAGCCACACAGGCCAGGGCAGAGCCAGCGACCTCTTGACTCCTCATCTGAACCTTTGCAGCAGGAGGTCCTGTTGTTTCCACTGCGCAGACAGGAAAGGAAGGCTCAGAGAAGTGGGGTGGGGGCTGTGCCAGGGTCTGCCCTCCCCATCCCGTTCTGGAAAAAGCACACCTGTCCACCCAGCCGCTCCTCCCCCGACCCCACCCCATGGGGCAGCCAAACCGTTCCGGTCCTGACCTCTGGAACTTGGGCAGGACAACATCGGGCAGAGAGACCCTTCGATGCCGAAGGGTACGACTTGCTTTTCTTTCGTTTCTGCTTTCACGTACATTCGGTAAGGGGCACACATCCCAGTGCACAGCTGGTTATGAAATCTTACGCGGGCTCACACCCCCATGTAACCGTCACCCCGAACTAGCGCCCGGCCGGCTCTCTCCCTCCGCTTCCCAGACAGAGCCTCCCGGAGAGCGATTCGGGGTCTCGGTCAGCATCGTCTGGTGTCATTCTTTTTGGACGCCATGTAATAATTGAGCAGCTGTATTCTTCCGCCTGGCTTCTTTCATTCAGCATCGTGCCTCGGAAATTATCCAGGGCGTTGCGAGCGGCAGCGGTCCGTTCCTCTTCATCACTGCGTAGGCCTCGCTGTGCGGACTTGCCGTCATTTCCTCGTTCTCTCCTTGGCAGACGTGTATGTTTCTCCAGTTTCGGGTTATTCGAACGCCGCTGTTGGGAACATTCTCGTGCTGTCTTTGCTGGGGACAAATACTCCCTTCTCCCGGGCCGCTGCCCAGAGTGGGCTTTCTCAGTTCTGTGGGCCTCTCTCCAGCGGTGGACCCGATGCCAGTGTTCCGAGGTGGCTGTACTGACCTCGCGTCCTCAGCCAAGGTCAGGTTTCTCCGCCTTCTCTGCAGCATTTGGTATCCCCAGTTCTTTCATTTTAGCCGACTGGGTGGGGTTGCAGGGTGTCGCGTGAACTTTTCCTAAGGGCTGATAAGGCTGGGTGACTTTTCCAGGCTCAGCACCATTTGCGTATCTTTTTCTGTGATGTGCTTGCTTAAGTCTTTCGACTTTCTTCTTTTTAAATGGGGTTGTCCACTTTTTCTTATTGCTTTCTAGGAGTTCTTTATCTATTCTGAGGCTTGCTTTTTCACTCTCCTTAAGGGTACTTCTTGGTGACTAGGGGCTCTTAATTTTAATGAAGTTGGAAGTAAAGATTTAAGTGTAGAACCAACAAGCGAGTGTCGGCCATGGTTTCTGCGCTGGACCCCAGCCAGACCCGGCAGAAGCAAAATCTGTAGTTGGAAAGTGATGAAGGAAGAGGCCTGCCGCCTTCCCTGTCTCTGGTTCTGCTGCTCCTGGGCCTGGCTCTGTCCCTGCCCTCCTGTGGCCTGGAAACCCCATTCCTTCCTCAGCCCCACGATATCCTTGGTTCCGGCATCCTTCCTATAAAGTCCCGTCCTAGCTCACCCTTATTCAAGCTGAAGTTTCTTTGTGCGGAACTCACTGATGCCCATTTCACAGAGGAGAAAACTGAGGCTTGATGTCCCACCTTGCTAGGTCTTGGGGTCGAGATTCAGGTCCCAGCCCAGCTCAGTATGAACGTGACTCAGGAGACCCTGCAAGAGTCTGGGGACAACAGAGAGCGTTTAGAGTTCGTGATGGGAAGGTGGAGTGACAGAATGGGGGGCGGGTCAGAGGGAAGTGGGGCTGGGGGGGAGGCAGCAGGCTGGGCACGGGGAGGCCTGCGAGGGCTGGAGTGAGGGCCAGGCAGGCGTGACCCTGCTGTTTCCGGGTGAGCCTGATCCTGCCCTTGAGGCAGATCCAGACCCTGACCCCCGTCAGGCCTGTCCCCCTGCCTCTGGAGTCAGTCCAGTCCAGGCAGGTGGGAAGGGGTCCTGTGCTGGAGAAGAGTTCCCAAGACTGATGTCTCTTCACCCCTGGGCGCAAGGGGCTGAGGCAGGGTGGGTGTTGGTAAGGGGTGGTCTGGGGTGTCCTGGCCTTCCAGCCTCCTTGGGCAGGGAGCGTGTGTGTGCGCGTGTGCACGCGCGTGTGTGCATACGGCCGATGAGACAGTTTTCCCGAGCGCTAGTGCGCCTTATCCACAGACCGCTGACGGCCAGGTGTGGCCTGGGGTGAGTAAGAACCCTCAGAGTGCAGCCAGGTGCAGGGAGCCCCCCCACCCCGCCCAGGGAGGCAGGCACTGTGGGCGTTGAGTCTCCCTCCCCTTCTCCCCGTACACATGCACACACATGTATACATGCATACATGCATGCACATACACAGATACACCCACAAGTTCATGGAAACAAGCAGAAATGCACGGAGACATGTAGGAATGGGGATCCGAAGCCTCAGAATTGCCCAGAGAAGCACTGGCCCTTGGGGTGGCTCCCTCAGCACCGGCAGCTCAGAGGGAGCTCAGGGAGTGGGGGAGTCTTCAGAATCCCCTCCCCTTCCGGGACGTGGGCACGGACTGTCAGCTGCGTTTTGCAGAGGAGGAAACTGGTGCCCAGAGACTCATGTCAGGCCTCTGAGATTCTAAACCCTGGCATCTCCACTGCCACTTCTGTCCCGTGTCACACACCCAGAGGGCTTAGCTACCCACCCAGAAATCTAAGCGCAGGGACAGGGCCGTGAGCAGGCGGCGCGGTCGCCAGCCTTACGCATGCAGGCACGTGCTCCTGGAGCGCACAGACCGGGACACACGAGCACCCACTCGGAGGGTGGGGCAGGGAGGCCCCAGAATGCCCCACTGCCCTCCACCCGGGAGGCCCTGCACTCACTGCTTCTGACTTTCCAGACTCAAGGTTTCCGCCAAGGACATCCTGTCCATGCGCCTGCCTATGTGACCCTGCCCAGGGCCCAGAGCTCCCTCTTCTCCATGGCCACCTGCGGCCAGGCAGACGAGAGTCTAGCCTGCACTCTACCACCTGTCCCCACCCCTGCCGTCCCGTTGGATGGATGGATACTGGTGGCAACACTGCCAGGCCGCTTGGCCTCAGCCTCTTCGCAGGGGCGGAGCGCGCTGGTGCAGGGACCGGCAGCCCTCTGCCTCTCCTGCTGCGTGCGCAGGTTTGGGTGTGTGCATGCGCGTGGCGATGCCTGCAAGGGGATGCATGTATGAGGCTGTCCACATGTCAGAGGCACACGTGTTAACGCCTGCGATTTTAGGCTGTGCTCAGCCAGATTTTCCCCGGTAACGGGGGTGCCTGAGGTTGCTGATTAGGGGGTAAAGGGTGGGGAGAAGCTGGACCACAGAGGATCCTGGTCCTTTCCCTGTGCGTGTGCAGTTGTGAGTGTGTGCACGTGTGAAGCGAGGGGACAGGGAATATATCCCACCCTATCGGAGTGGAGCTTTTGAAATGCTATGATCTGGCCCTCTGCCCCTACCCTCCAGGGTCAGCATCAGCCAACCAGTGTGTCTAGCAAGGTCTCTGCACTGAGGAAATGGGGGTCACCCTTCATCCCTGCCTGCTCCCATGCCTCTGGGGTATCCTTGTTTTCAAGACCTTGAGGCCTCAGGTGTGACTCCCAGGCGGTGGCTTCCTCTTTCTCCTTCCCTCCTGCCAAGCCCAGTTTGAGGTGAAGTTTGGTGCGGATGTGTACGTTGAGCGGTGGGGTCAGGGTGTGGGACACATCCCGTCAGGTGGGGGGGCAGCCGCAGAGGCCCAGGATGTCTCCTGTGGAGCAGTGTCCAAGGAAGGTGCAGGGCTGGGGACCCCCTGTATTGGCAGGAGGGGCCCCTGGATGGAGGGGCCCTGGGATGGAGGCAGGGGGTGCAGGGAGGGGAGGAGCAGGGAGGACCGTGTGGCAGGCCTGGTTCTTGCCCCATCTCTGCACCCACTTCCCCACCTTGGTGCCTGCGGCTCCCAGCCTTTGTTTCGGTGTCTGTAAACCGGGGCTAGCAACACCGTCCTCCGCCCTACAGGACTGCTTAGGGGCCCTCCTGAGATAACAGGCCCCCAGCGCTCTGTGAGGACAGACCAGCCTGGGGCCTCTGTCCGGGGGGAATGTGCTCCCCCCACACCAGCCTCTGGGGCGGAGGTGTCGCCCTGTAATTATCTTTCAGGGCGCAGACCCCCGTGGCATGTGTGGCAATTTTATGAGTCTGGGAGATTAGTTCCTTAAAGAAGAAACTCGTCCTCCCTGGCCCGGTGGGGGACAGCTTGCCAGGGCAGGCTGTGTGCTGAAGTGGCCTCGAGCGATGCTTTATGGGGCCTGTAAAAGCTGCTGACCCCACTCCTGTACTTAATGGGATGAGTGGGGCCTGGGCAGCTTCCAATCGCCTGAGCTGCAGCTGAGCCCAGCTGACCCGAGAGGGGACAGGGACAGGCCTCATCTCTGCATGAGACCCTGGGTGAGGGGTGTGGAGCAAGGAGTAAGAAGGCTGACCTCTGCCCCCCACCCCGTGCCTGGGTGCAGGAGGCCTGGACGCAGTCAGTGCCTAGGTAGGGTGGAGTGTGGAGCAGAATCAGACCATGGCCCTGGGGGTCTTGGACCACCTGTTTCTTGTCCTGGGCCTCAGTTTCCTCACCTGTGGAAATTATAATCCACACTTGCAGGTTGTGCTCAGGTTGGAGGGGAAGAACGAGGGAAAGAGCCTGGCGCCCAGAACGAGTGGCCCAGTGGGGTGCTATGGCTCGGCACCCCGGCTGTCCCTTGCTTGGGCCCGCAGCCTCGGTTCTTTTCGGGTTTGAGCTCCTGCTCCCAGAAGGGGCCAGCGTGCTTGAGTGAGGGGGCAGGAGGGCTCGGACAGCAGGCCTGCCTTCTCCCTCGAGTCGGTCACCAGAGCCGGTGCGTGGCCTGGGAAGCCTGCTGTCTGCCGTTGAGGGTGCTTCCTTCAACAGAGCAGAGGCTCTGCTTGTCATGAATGGCGAGGTACGTTGGGGCGGGGACAGCGGACAGCGGACAGCAGCCCGCAGCCCAGATCCACGCCCCACGTCATGTGTGACCACAAGCGCCCAGCCTGGGTGGAGGCGTCCCCTGGGCAGGTGGGGGTGATGCTCTGGGGACTCTATCTCTTGGTTTGCTAACTGGGGACCTCTGTGCCAGGGCAGGATGCTGTCATTCCTTCATCCACTCAGCCACGCTCATCCCTCTGTCCCTCTGTTCAGAAACCCACTCTCTCCTTCAGCAGACGTCCCTCAGACATGCCCTCATTCCACATTGGCCCCAGTCCTCGCCACGACCTGTCCAGAAGGGGGATGCCCCTTTCCCACAGAGGAAGAAACAGGTTCAGAGAGGTCCGGCTCCTTGCCCAAGGCCACCGTGACTAAACCCCTGGTCCGGATCTCCAACCCTGTCTGGCTCCACAGCCCTTTCACGGCCCTTGTGTCCTGGGTGCCCCCTGCAGGTTTGGGCTGGAATAGCAAGGAAAATGGGAGTGTGGGGATGCCTCCAGCACTAGGGATCTATCTGCCTTGCTGGCTCTGTCCTTGCAACTCAGTTTGCCTCGGTTTCCCTGTCCCGCACTCCAGGGCTGCATGGTGGCCAGCTCTGAACAGACACTCTGACTCCATTTCCCCCACTCTCTGCACCCCTCCCCCACCCTCCCTGCCTCCCCGGACACTCCAATCCTGCTGCTGCTTCTAGTCATACAGTCTTGTGTAAGTCCCTTCTCCCCTCCAGCCTCAGTTTCCTCATCTGTAAAACAAAACAGAGGGTCTCCATGGCAGGGAGCACATAGGGCCCGGGGAGGGGCAAGCACAAAAAGATAAAGAAGACATCTCCCCAGACTCATTCCCCCTCCCCGCCGTGGTTGCAACTGCGCATCCGCCCAACTTCCTCTGAATCTTTTTTTATCAAAGTCCGAACAGTCCTCAGACCCATGTGTTGTCTTAACAACTTAGGAGAGATCCCACTTTGGGGGCTGGCCCTCCTCTCCCCTGCTCCCCAGCTCTACTTCTGAGGTGACAGTCCCTCATTTCCCGCAGGGTGTATGGGAGGAACTAGCGACACACCATAGGGAGCACTTAGCACAGGGCGTGGCACAGAGCAGGCCTTCGGCCCCAGAGAGTCCCTTCCTGGACCCCAGCAGAGGCTCAGGCTCCCAGATGGCCCCCCGCTGGGGGAGGCAGAGCCGTTCTGGGGCGGGGCTGGGCTTCATGAGTCCACGATGTGGCGTCTTTGCCAGGCACTGTTCAGCAGCTGGATCTGCCCTCCAGTGGGTCTGCTTAGGAATCTGGGTGGTCCCGGGGCTCCTATAACGTCCTTTTTCTTCTGGGGACTAGGCCCTTGGGGATGTCTGTGTGCGTGTGTGCGCTAGCGGGGAGGGCAGTGGGGACAGCCAGTCTCGGGCCTTCTCCCTGTGGCTCGAACCTACCTGCCTTCTCCCTGGCAGGGACCCTGTGCCCCAGTCAGTCACCACCAGCCACCTGGTTTCCGCCAGACGGGACACAGACAATCCAGGATACATCTAGCATGGCTGAACACCTCCCATGGGGCAGCAGAGCACCATGGTTCTGGTGCCCGGTTAGGCTTGTGTTCAAATCTCAGCTCCTGCTTCCTCGCTGTGTGACCTTGGGCAAGTTGTTTAACCTCTCTGGGCCTTGCACATCTGGAATTTGTTTCTCACTGATCAGGCAAGTGTCCCTCCTACCCCTACCCAACAGGGAAGGGAAGGGGGCTCTGATTCCAGAGGGCGCTGCTTGCCTGCTCAACCCTGGCCCCCTAACCGGAAGCCACAGGGCTCCGTGAGAGGAGGGGCCTCTTACCTGGTGGGAAATACATTGGGTAGAGCCAGGGGAGTTTGGGGGTAAGGTCTGGCTGTCCCTCGAAGGTCTGGTGAGCCCCAGCCTCACCAGAGACCCAACTGCATGAGAACTCCAATTAAAGGTAATTCCCCTTTTTCCTACCTTGAAATTTCTATTGATTTCCTCCCTAAATAGAAATTCCCATCGATTCCTTGTCTGTTCAGATTAGTGTCCTCGGCTATGGCCTTCTGTGCATAATATCCCCCCGCTCCCGCCCAGGCCCCAATAACTCTCCCCAAGGTGACCCTGCCACCACCGGCTGGGCTGGGCCCATCTCTGCAGCTGGTGTGGGGATCGAGGGCGGGAAGAGGTGCTGGGCGGGGCCCTGGCCCCCCTCTGACAGCTGATCACCCTACTCCCACCCCAGATGGAGATGAGGGGAGTGAAGATAGAGATGTCACTACACTTGGCCTCGGGTCCACCTTGTTGGACCCGCCTGTGCTCAGGAGCCATTAGCCCATTGCTCAGGTGGGAAGCTGAGACCCATAGAGGCACCGTTGCCAGGAAACTGCCTCCCACATGAGCGAAGAAGTAAGGGCCAGTCGGGCAGCCCCAGGAGGAAAGCCCTGACCTCCCCCAGGCTTCCCAGCTCACACTGCCCGCAGGAGCTGATTGCTAAGTTTCCAGGGACTTGGGGAGCTGGCCGATGCTGCCTTGGTAGCTTGAAAGCAGCCATGGTGGGAGAATTTACATTGTGTCTGTTGGCAGATGCTGCAGCTCTGGGCCTCTTCCCCCTGCCCCATCCCAGTTATTAAAGAGCCAGTTGTGAAGAATTTACCAGCACACCATTGGCCCAAACTCGTTCGGTTGCTGGTCTCTCACTCCCATCCAGGAGCACTGGGTGGCTCCAGTTTTCTGAACGGAGGCCTCTTCCACCCCTCCCAGCCTTTGCCTGTGCTGCTCCCTCTGCCTAGAATGTCCTCCCATTCCCTGGGCTGGGCATGGGGCTTCAGAAGTAAGGAAGACAGACCGGTTTCCACCCTTATGGAGCTTAGAGCTGTGGGAGGGGGTGTGGGGGGGTTGGCCTCAGAGCCAGCTGGGTCACTCAGGAGCTCAGTGGGTTTGAGCAAGTCCCCATGTTCCTGGGGCCTTTGTCACTGCTCTATGCAGTGTGTCTGAATACCCCACATTGTGGTGACCCTGCTGTTGGGGTGTTGACCCCACCCCTGGTGTCAGCCTGGTGTCAGCTGGCTGAATACTCCTGGCACCCCCGTGAGGAGGTGCTAACGCTGCCCTCACTGAGCCTGTGAGGAAGGTGAGGCACAGAGAGGCGCAGGAATATACCCAAGGTCACACAGCTCGAGGTGGGGGTCTGGGTGTCACTCTCCTGTGTTCCCAGTGTCCAGTGTGGGGCCAGGCACTGGGTGGCAGCAGAAAAATGCAGAGCTGTGACTTCTGATCAGGAGAGCAGTGGGCACCCAGGGCCTCCCCGCCCACACCGGCACCCATGCCAGCACCCAGGGTCCATGGCGCTCGCCTCCCAACCCCGCCCTACCTCTTACCCCAGCCTGGGTCGGCTCTGCTGCATGCGATAACTGCAGCCTGCCTCAGTTTCTCTTCCTGTCCTCCTCCTGCTGGAACCTGGAAGTGACCCCAGCTTGTACTGACAGGAGGTAAAGGAAAGAGAATGGTGGTTTAAAAAAAAAAGCAATTTCCTGTGCACCTACTGTGTGTCTGGTGCTGGACTGCTGCTGCCATTATGAACATCTCCACGTGCCCCGCAACATGAGAACTGCTGAACCCGGGGGCCACCTGGACCGCCAGGCCAGGGCCACCTGAAAAGTCATTTCCAGGCCGGGCTTTGAGTAGGGCCTGCCTGACGCTGTCCTCTGCCTCCCTGATGTCACAAAATGTAACGTCAGATGCGAAAGCCGTGGGGTCCCTCTGACCAGAGTTCAAAATCTGCTCTGCTGTTTCCCGCGCCTCCTCTGTGTGACCTGGGCAAGCAGAGCCACTTCTCTGAGCCTCAGCGTCCCCCTCTGTAAAAATGCGCGTGGTTGTAACAAATCCTTGGCTGGGCTGGAATCCAGCCAGGTCCGGCTCGTCGGCCTCCCACACGGCCCATTGCACATACGGCAGGAGGGCTGTTTGGACCAGTTTTCCTGGAGCTGCCCGGGCCCTGCCCTGGTCCCACCCTGGTCCCACCACCCGGAGTTCTGGCTGCAAGTGCACCGATGTCCCAGAAACTTGGATCTTAGCTCTCATCCCCGACCTGGTCCAACCTCGCACGCACTTGGACCCTTTTCTGCCTTGGGCAGAATCTGCCCGGACTGACCCTGAACTTAGAATTTTCAAATTGCACTCAGTTGGAACAGCCCCCCCCCCCAGTCCCTCCTGTTGTTCACAGTTGGTTTGGGATTCCTGGTCTCTGCCCTTGTGGACTTCAGGCCGGTTGCTGAACCTCAGCTCCCTCGTCTGTGAAGCGGGACTGACAGGCCCCCTGGCTCACACCTGGGGCCCGGGCAAGGTGGGTTCCACAGGGTTCTCACCAAAGGGTCTCAGCAAAGGGCGTGCCACGGCCACTGGAGGTCTGTGGGGCAGCGTGTTGGGGACTGTACTAGGAGCTGATATTTGCGGGTTGGTGAGGATTTTCCATGCATTGCTCATTGCATCTTCCCGCAACCCCACGAGGCAGGGTCTGTTATTACCCGCAGGCAGCTGCCAAGGGCTAGCGGGGTGGGGGGTGTGTTGTCCGGACAGGCTCGCCACAGAGCCCCTGCTTTTACCACCACGCAAACCCCACCCGAGCTCCCCTCATCTTCCCCATAAACCCAGTTCCCTGTCTGATGCACAGACATTTCTGTGGTGTGGACAACTCGATTATTTCCTGATTAGTCACCCACTGCGGTGATCCACTCTCACCATGGATCCCAGCTTCTCGGAAAGGGCGCCCCCCCGCCCTCTGGAGCGGCCTCCCTGATACTGTTGGAGGGTGGACGCGGGCATCTCTGACTGTGGCCTGCGGGGACCTGGGTGGCGCTGGACTCCGACTGGCTGAATTTGCTGCAGGTCAGGTGGACGGAGGGGGGCCGGCAGAGGAGAAAGAAGGCACCTGTGGGGGCTGGAGTGTGGGGCATCTTCGTTTTATTTGTTCTTGGCCTGTAGTTGACCCACTGAGAGGAGTCAGAGGGAACATCCCCACATGACATCCATTCTTTCAGCAAACGGACTGAGCACCGGCAGGTGTGGCGCATTTCTCTGAGAAGAGGCTGAAGATTCTTGCATATCCCTATATGCAGGGTTGCCGTTAATTAACTCATTCATTCATTCACTCACTTGTGGAGCACCTGCTATGTGGCAGGCCCTGCTTTTGCTGAGGGGTTAATGCAATGAGCTGGATACGTCTCTGCTCCCTAGCTTGTCTCCCTGTGGAGCACAGTCAATGAACAAACGCCTCGAGAGGGTCAGTTCAGAAAGTCTCCAGGGTTGCAGTCAGGCATGGCTTCCTGGAGGAGGTGTCCTTGGAGCTGAAGAGTCAGCCCTGTGAAGTTCTTGGGGAAGTGCATCCGAAGAGGAGGGACAGCTAGTGCAAAGGCCCTGAAGTGAGAATGAGGCTGTTTGAGTTCAAGGAACAGAAAGGCTGTGGCCAGAGGGCGGGAGCCCCATTTGCGGGGACAAAGCTGAGTTCGGGTGCAGCTGCAAAGGGTCTGCATCCTGGAGTTAGGCCTCCCGGCTCTGCGGGCTTAGGAGAAGCTCAGCATCCAGCTGAGCCCGCGGGTGTGGCCTTGTTAACTTCCTCAGCCTCCCATCTGTCTTCTGTCTTTTTCCTCTCCCCTGTGACCAGGCCAGGACCCAACCCGGAGCCAGAGCCCTCAACCAGTCTGGACCTCTGAGAGCGCCTCCCGAGGTCGGGGCCACCTCCGCACAGCACATAACGCCATCCTGTAATTGACAGGAAATGCTGCTTTTGGAGCAAAAACTGGTGTTTACAGAACAGCAGCAAGGTACGAGCCTGCAAACAAAGCAGCTTGTTACACTTAGGCCCCAATAAAAAATCTTCTAAGTGCCTAATTAACAGTTTAGGTAGATATAAAAACATAATGAGAAAAACAATCTGTTTGCGGGGGGGGGGGGAGGGGAAAAAAAGGAAGAAAAAAAAGGGAAAAATTGGCAGGGCCGGCTGGCTGCTGGTGTAGGCGCGTGTCCGTCTGTGCGGACTCCAGTGGCCGGGAGGGCTCGCCTAATGGCCTCCTCACACGCCGATATTGCACCTCTGTACGTCTGAGCAATTTTAAACTTGGCAGGAAGGGAGCTGCGCGGAAATTTGCGTAAGCCTTGATAAATATTTTATGCAAATTAAAATTGAATTCTTTGCTTAGTTTAAGCAATTTCCCTGTAAGGAGTGTGTCGAGGAGAGAGATTACAACATTTGCCGGTTTGTTTATAATTTAATTTTTTTTTTTATGTTGCGGCTGGCAGTGGGGGAGATGGTAACACCTGTGAGTGTTTATAACGTCCCATCTCCTTCACAGCTGCTCCTATTCAAAACACCTCGCCGGCGTAATAATTTCATAAAATTTCATGATTTACCATCTGCTCGCGCCGGTTTGGGCTTCAGCAATAAGCTCTTGCATGGCGCCCGGCCCAGAAAGGTACAATAACTGTATATTTTAACTTAATGGTTTTTTGGGGGGCATGCAAATTTCAGTGAGCAGATTGCACTGAGGCCTAGGCTGGGAGCGGCCTCCCTGGGCCCCTCACCCCCTTCCCCAGAACCACCCCCCCCAGCACCCCCTGGCTGGGTGAAGGTTGCCCGTGTCAAAATCGAGATATCAAACACCAAGTGTAAAAAGACAAGGTAGGAGGTACAAGAGGATTATTTTCCTTTTAGCATTTGATGTCTGTGCATTTGGGTAATTAAAATGATTACTACAACAATTAAAGCAAGTAATTAGAAACTAATTACACCAGCATTTTTTGTGATTACAGGAGCAGATGAAAATAGTGTTCAAAATTAAATTCATTGCATATTCATGGGAATGAAATTAAATACTGCTGGGTGGATGAGATAATCGGAGGAGAAGAGAGAGGAATGGCATTCTGGGGATTCGGAGAACAGACTGTTGCTAATGCTCCAAACAGACATTTGGTTAAATCAGTGATAATCTTTTAATGGCTTTAAAAGGAGCTAATATTTGGAAAGCAGTCAAAATTGCTGAGAGTTTGTGTTTTTCACTCTCTCTGTGATAATGCATACCAGCTGTAACACAATGGAAAACATTTAATCATTACCCACTCAAACGGAGGCGCAGGAACCGGCATCTCTCCGCCTCTCCTGGTGTCTCGTGCACGACAATAAATTAAATTAAAGAATCTTAGTGAGCTCTTTCTTCCCTCTCTCTCTCTCTCTCCCTCTCGCTCCCCTCTCTCCCCCGCTATTGACTACCTTGGAGCCACTGCCTTGCCACGACCATTTAATGAGATTCCTTAGATTAAATAGATTTTCTGTTTAACTCCACACTGGTGAGATAGCATGTCAGGGACTGAATGGCTATTAACATTTAAATATTTCACAGAACAAAAAAAAAAAAATCGGAGTATGAATTTTTCATTGTTGCGGGCGCTCAGTGGAGCCGCTCTCTCCCGCCCTCTCTCCGGTTCTCTCTCTCTCTTTCTCTGCTAGACCTAATGAAACTAAAGTAATTAGAAAGATACAAGAGGAGCACTTTCACTAGAGTGCAATTAAATTGAGCGCGGAGCCGTTATTTATATAGGCTGGTCACTGCGTAGCCGCTGCTATTTCCTCAGCCTGCTTGAGTCATAGATTATTACAAGAGATTAATAATGTAAATTTCACTGACTCGGCTGCTCTCTGAGCCTTGGCCTTCAGAAATTGATGGGCCTGCCATCCATCACCTCCTCCCGTCCAGGCCTGTCCCTCCGCAGGGCCCACCGCCCCCTGCACCCCACCCTGCCTTGCTCCCCGGTGCCTTCTCTCCATCCCTCTCTGGCTCAGCTCCTGTCTGCCTTTTTGTCTGAATTTCTCTGGGTCTTTCTTGTTGTGTTTATTTCTGAGCAATCACCACCGTCACCCCCTCCCACCTCTGTGCTATCTCTGTTAGATTCCTACCTGATTCCTGATTCCAGACTCCTCCTGCCCACCCCTCACCCCCCTTGCCCCCTGCCTGCAGCCTCCCATAGGCATCCCCTCCTCCGCCGCCCAGTCAGGCTGTCTCAGAAGGAATCCATTAGCCTACCAGAAGCCCATCTGGCAGCAGAGGGGTTAAAGGTGAAAAGTGCCCCCTGCACCCTGCCTCTTCCCCCAGCACCTGCCGTGGCCAGCCATTTCTCCCTCTGGCCCGCCCCTGCACACATCCCTCTAGCCAGCTATCTGTTCCTCCTTTCCTTGGACATTCCTTGGCGCACCTCAGTTCTTCATTGCCCTTCCTGCCGCCTGGTGCAGGAGGAAGAGTCGAGACTGGCATCTTGACTGTGTGGCCATCAAGCTGTGTGACCTTGGCTTGCTATACAGCTTGCTGAGCCTTCTGGTCCCCACTGATGTTGCAGAACTGTTGGGCACAATGTAAGTGGGTGACGTGTGCAGAGGGCCAGGTGCACAGCAGAACGTGTAATGGTGGGTCCCTGTCTCCCTGGCTTCTCCCATCATCTGTATTCACTGCCTCTGCCCCCGACACTGTTGTCAGCTTCAAGAAGTCCTCTCATCTGGCTGCTTTAGAGGGTCCCTGAGCCCGGGGTTGGGGTAGAGTGGCGCCAGGTGTGGGAGTATACGGGCAAGATGGAGGGAGGAGGGGCCCTGAATGCAAACTCCTGGTCTGCCCCATCTCAATTTCCCTTTCACCCCAACTCCCCTGCCCCCCTGCAGGGCTGCTTGGGGGTTTGGATGGGGTGTGTGTGTGTGTGTGTGTGTGTGTGTGTGTGTGTGTGTGTAGGGGCATAGGTGTGTGGGGAGCAGCCGTCTGCCTGCTCAGCAGAGGGATGACCTCACCTGCATGGCTGGGGAATTGCATAAAAATGTGCCCAAATGCAGGATCTGCGAAGCCAAGAGGGCTTGCTTTCAAAACAATTAGCGCCAACATCTGCCCAAGCACCCATGCTGCTTTTGTATAATTAAAACAAGGCTCCAGAATCCCACTGGACACTCTTTAAAAACTACTCATTTTCAGCATTATTTACAATGTGGGGAGGGCGGGAGGGAGGTGCCTGACACCCTTCCAGCCAACCCCAGGGAGAGGCCCTGGTCTCCTCCATAGAGCTGTTTTCCTGGTGGGGGAGCGGGGCTCCAGACCTCAGGCCCCAGGGAGAAATTGGGGGGTCGTGGGGGAGACCACCGACCCACTGCCACCTTTCCTTCTCTTCCGTGGCTCTTCCTGGTGATGGAGTTGAGCTCAGAGGGGAGAGGGCGTAGGGGAAGGGGGGAGTACTGAGTTCTTCTTTTCTTAGGAATGCTTGAATCCCAGGCTGCAAAGATTTATCAAAGCTCAGCTGAGAAAGGCCACAAAGGTGGCAGTTCTCAAAACACAAAAAATTAACAGTAATTAATATCAATGTACCCATTAAACCTTTTCAACCTGGAGAAGGCTGGGACTAGGCAGAGGGGCGATCAGTGGGGGGAAGACAAGCCGACGGCAGGTGCTGGGCCTCCCCCTACGTACACGTACCGGGGGAGCACCGCGCACACCTCAGGTGGACAGGCGTGTTCATGACCGGAGTCAGCACATGCCTCATGTGCACAAGAGCACACGGATGTGCAAAAGGCAGCCCTGTGTGACAGACATGTACACACACGTGTGCTCATATACACACATGCCCCATGTCTGTGCACACTTGAGCAGGCCCTCCGTGCACCCAGGCAGGGGCATGTGCACACGAGGTCCACAGTGCACACCTGTTTACATGCACGGAGGTGTGCACACAGCCGTGCACCCACCAGCAGACACAGCGGTGAACCGTGGGCGGAGCTGGTGGAGGATGCATCCGACCCCTGTTACCCCTTTTTGTTTTCTTGCAAATCTCAGTGCCCTGGGGTGGAGGTCTTCGTGGGGGCTTCCGTGTTTGCCCACGTGGGGCGGGTGGATGAGCCCTGAGCCTTGGCTGGGTCAGGCTGCTTTCCACCTGGGAGGGGCTGAGAGGGCAGAGGGCCCTGAGCCTGAGGCTGGAGCCCAGCGAAGCCCCCAGTCCACAGGCCCGTGACCCCTGCCCTCCACCGCTGAGGAAGAGGCATGGGCCGAACAGCGGGCTGTGGTCAGAGCCTCCTGCTCCTAGTGCCCCTCCCACGCCCCTTCTCCTTCCCCTGGAATCTGCCCTCCCTGGCATGGGTGGTCAGCAGGAAACACGAAAGTCTTTGGACCAATGCGGGGTGGTGTGGAAGATGAGATGACCACTCCCCATGGCTCCTTGGAGTGGAAACCAAGCCTGCCAGTTGGCGTATGTTGGTGGTGGGGTCACTTGGACCCCAGAGCTACATCATAAGCTGTGGTCCTTCCAGGTGGGATGCTGGAGCGAGGAGCCACTTGCTGGTCCAGGTGGAAATGATTGTGTTGCCTTGAGAAGCAGGAGCCTCTCGCGTGTGGGTTCTGCCCAGACCCTTCCGGTAAGGCCCCTACTGGGAGGGGAGCCACAGAGAAACCCGGGCGGGCAGGGGAGTGTGATGCCTGCCTCCTGGGGAAACCCCACAGGAGTTACTTCATGCCTATGCAATGAGGGGAGTCCCCAGCAAGTTGGGGCAAATGCACCTCTTACTCTGGTTTTTGCAAAGGGCCGTCTCATCTGCCCTCGCCCAGGGTCACCCTCAGCAAAAAGGGAGCTGAGTTGGGAGGAAAATGCAGCTCGTGGAAGCAGAGAGACCTCCTTTGGAATCTGATCCCTGTGTGACCCTGAACAAGCCACTCGCCCTCTCTGTTCCCCAGTATTGTCCTCTGGAAAATGGCAATGATTGAGGTGCCAAACCTAAAGGATTATTCTGAGGATTCAATCAGATCTTGTAGGGAAAGAGCCCTGCACAGTCCCGGCCCAGCGCAGGCTCCGTGCAGGGTGGCTTCTGTGACAGCAATGAGAATTATTCTCCAGATTTGACATCCACAGCTGCTCCAGGAGGTGGTATTGTTAATCCCAGAAAGCGGCACTTCCTCCCTCATTTTCAGGTTCCTCTTCTGTGAACTGGGATTAAGCTCACCCCCTTTGAGATTGGTCCCTTCATCCCTGACTGAGTGTGGCCCTGGCAGGGATGGAATAGAGGGCACCTGACCGTTGGCCCCAGGAGCCAACCAGCATCATTTTCCTGGGAGCTTGGAATTTGTGTTTGCGTTACAGCCCCTGGCAGGCCTCTGCTGGGCATGTGAAATCGTGTGGGGTCAAGGCCAGGCCAGGTGAGCAGAGAGAGACAAATGCAGCAGAAACCCTGAGAGAAGGCCAGCGGCAGGCTGGTCTCTGCTACCAGGCCGCTTCCCTCAAGCCCTTCCTCCTCACGTGGCCCAGCTGCCTGTCCCGCCATGGCCTGGGCTCCGCCAACCACCCCTACCCCGATATATGCTCCGTCTTTCCTTATTTCACTCCGCGGGTTGCGTTCCTTATAACCAAATGACGCCTGACTAAGGATGGCCGAATGGGTTTATGTCTGCAGGCAACATGTTTGTTAAGCTCCTACTGTGTGCCAGGCACTGGGATGGGCACTGGGACGCAGCAGTGACAAGATAAAACCCAGTCCCTGCCTTCTGACCAGGGAGGCTGCTTTTGCACGTGTGTCCAACCGCCGTGGAGTCGAGGTTGTTCTGAGAGCCGTGAGGGAGAGCCAGTGCTTTGGGGCCTGACACGGCCTGGCCTGGAACAGTCCTGGCTGGTGCGGCAAGGGCTCTCATGAGTCTTCCAGGGTGAACTCCGGGCATGGACAGTGTGCGATGACCCACTACTGGTCATAACACAGTGATGGCCGGCTAGCCAGTAAATGGCCCAGGTGACTTGGGGACCCAGGATGCCAGCCTCCTTTATCCCACGAGGCTGCCTATGTGCTGGGGCCGGAGAACCAAGCAGCTCAGGATCACGAGGCTTTGCGGAGGCCAAGACTTGCACCCTGGGATTTCCTGCACTCAGACCAAACCCTCCACTGCTGGCCCAGCACCTGGGCAAACTGGGCCATCCCAAGCTTCACAGCCAGTGGGGCACTTGCTCTGCAGGCGGAGGGTCAGGCCATGTCAGCGGTGAAATCTGGCTCGGGACAGGGGCACGGCGCAAGTGGCTTCCCAAGCCCCTGGGGAAGGAGGTGGGCGGGAGCCTCTGGACCAGGGGAAGGGAAAACACCATCGCTGGCTTCAAAGGTGGGATGGCTGTTACTAATACAACTGCTGATGATACACACAGCTATGCTGTTCCGAGAGCCTGTTACGTAGGAGGCAAGGTGTTAAGGCTTCATGCACGTGACCTCCATGGATCCACACAGAAAATGTGTAATGTCCCATTTTATAGATGAGCAAACAGAGGTCCAAGGTCAGTGTGATAGTCTGTGATAGTCACTGTGATAAATGTTCAGCAAATCTTCATCCCACACCCATCATAGATAGAGTGTGACTCCCCACCCTGCTGATGTTGAGCTTGACCATGGGACTTGCTTTGGCCAATGTTCGTGGACGTGGCGTGAGCAGTGGCCTTGCATGTGCTGTGTGGTTTCACTTGGCTCTTGTTCTTCTGCCATTTTCATGGGAACATGCTCTGTGTAGCCGCTGGTCCCAGAGTGAGAAGAGACCCGTGGGGTAAACTCGAACCTGCCCTTCAGCCTGGAGCAGAGTTTCTTAACCAAGCGAAACCATAGCAACTGCAGGCCCGTGAGTGTGACAGCAGGTTCATTGCTGTAAGTGACTGGAAGTACTTTGTTACGCAGCATGTCTGTGGCCGCGGCTGATGAATACACCAGTAGTGGCAAAGCTGAGCTGTAAAGCGAGGGGGTTTTGACCAGAAACTGCAAACTTAACCCCTAGGCTGTGCAGCCTGTCGGGTTAGAAAACACAGGTGAAGTTTTTAGCAGAGCACAAGGCCCTTCATCAACACAGTGTATGAAACTGTTATTGATATGTGTATTGTCTTTATGGCATCTCTGAAGAGCCCAGGACACCCGAGCACCCACGGGCCGCTGGAAGTGCAGCAGCTGGCAGGGCTGGAGGACGTGGTGCCTGCCCCCACGTGGATTCTCCTGCAGTGGGGCCGGAGTTCTGTGTTGGCAGCTAGGCGTCTGAGCTGCCACCACCCCGGCTGGGACCAGGAGCCCGAGGGGGCACGGGCTGTGGAGTCAGGCAGATCTTGGCTGGAATCCCAGCCCGCCACCGGCTGGCGGTGCCCCTTGTGTCTCTCTCTGACCCTGTGAAATGGGGCTGAAAGTTGAAGTTCCCTTGCAGGGCTGTTGTGCCGAGCAAATACACTCGTTACTGAGGGTGTTTAGCAACCAAGCAAAAACATACTCCCAAGAACACAGAGGCCAGAGAGCCGAGGGGACTGGTTCTCGAAGCCCATGCAAAATGCCTTCAGGGGACACCCCAAGTACGTTGGGAGAACTGGGGGCCGTCAGTGGTGCCAGGTGGGGCCGGAGACACTGGCTGCTCTGTGGATGATGCGGTGGCTCCGCAGTGACCCTGGGGGTGGCCTCTTTCAAGTCCAGGAAAGCTGGCCAGTGCACCTGCATCTGTCCCTGCCAGGCAGGGCCGAGCGGGTCCTCCCCAGCACCCTGGTCACCCTGCTCCCACGGGGCCGAGGCTGCCTGGCCAGCAGAAGTCACTAGAAGCACCTGGTCCAGCCTGAGGCCCAGGGTCCCCTGCTCACCCCAAACTCTCATGCCAGCTCCCCAGCCCAACTTCCAGGAATTCTCAAGTCTCTCCAATTGACTTGCTTTGTCTTGTTTGAGCAATAACAAGGTCACGTGGCCCTGACCTTCCTTCACCACACCATGCCCCTCCCTTGGCTCCTCCCCCCACATTCACGTCTTAGTTTCAGGTCACTTCCCAGGCCCTCCCAGACTAGTGTACTCCCACGGAGCTCCTGTCTTTCCTGCTACTCTCTCCCCAGCCCAGGCCTCTCTCCGCTGTTGCCAATCAGGCCCTTTCTTACTATGGTGGGGATAACTCCCACCTGGCCCACAGAGGGACTAAGACAAAGGAAGAGAGAGAACGTTTGGGGGCACCTGCTATCGCCAGGTGCTGTATACGCATGGCCTCATCTTGTCCGCACCGCACGCTGGCTGTTGGGATGATTATCCCCATTTAGCAGATGTGGAGACTGAGGCTCCGAGAGGGCAACCCAGGTCTGCCTGACACTGAAGTCTGCTCCCCCAGCCGCTCGCCCTGCTGGGACCTCGGCCCCTGTGCCCTCAGGCACCACTTGCCCCCTATCTTAATTGTCATTCAACTACTTGTGATATTTTGGCACCAATTAATATTGATTTTACAATTGGTTTACGGAGATGTTGTTTTATTACTAATATATTTAATGTGCAAATCAATAAGAACACTTGCTTGGCCCTCTCCCTGGAAGGTAATAAAATCAAATATCTCAGGGGTAAAACGCTATCTGATCGTGAATGGCAAAGCAGATGCTTAATGTAATAGTTAAAGACTAGGCCCAGGGCTCGGTGGAGCCCACCTGGGCCCCCACCCCTGGCCCAGCTTTCCGGGCTGCCCAGGAGGGGCACCCTGAGCTCCGGGCCTGCTGGAGATGCCACAGTGGGGGTCCCACGGGCTTTTGGAGGAGGGGCTGGGGCTCAGGGAGTCAGGACATTCTCACCTTTGGCGAACTGCTCTGTGCAGCTCTGCCCTCTCTCTTCCCTCCTCCCTCTCCTCCTCCTCCCTTCTCTCCCCCCCTCCTCCCTTCTTCCCATCCCTTCCTTTACCCTTCTCTCCCTCCTTTTCTTCCCCTTCCATTCTATCATTCTTTGTGTATCAATCATTTGTTCTCCTATTTTCCATCCATCTATCCATCCATCCATCCATCCATCCAACTGTTCATTCATTCATTCATTCAATAACTACTTGGGTTTTTTTGTCCCTTCATATCCTATTTGTTCAGTCACTTGAGCGTCCCTTTACTCATCCACTCACTCATGTATTTAGTCTTCATTTGTTCATTCATCATTCCCTTATTCACTCGGTCACCCATCAGGTATGAACTAAGCACTCGTCCTGTCGGGCTGGGTGCTGGTCCCTGCCTGTTGGGGTCATGGTCAAATCGGGGAGCTGGCTCCCTTTGTTGCCTTGAGTGGCTTGTTCCACCCCCTTCTATTATTCCTCTGTCCCGTGCAAGGGCCGCAGCGGAGGGACACCATGGCACCTTTGCCCCTTGGGGTCTTCCTGTACTCAGCACTTCCAGAGCTCCTGCTGTCCCCAGGTGGGTACCATCCCCACCTGATAACTGAGGAAACTGAGGCCCAGGGGAGTGAGGGTGCTTGCTCTCCCATCCATAGCTAGTAGACAGTAGAGCAGAATTTGCTCTACGGTCCGACCCCCACCCAAGCCTGTGTTTCCTCCCCACTGAGGCAGGGGAATTGGGGCCGAGACCCCAGAGCCTGACCTGGTTCTTCTGCGCCTCCCTCTTAAAGAGTGGATCTAATCACTGAAGTGAGCTCAGGTCTGTGGAGGGCCTGGCACATAGTAGGTGCTCCTGACGACCTAATGAGGCTGACTCTTCTGGACACATCACTCTTGGCAATGACAAGCCCTTTCTGAGACTCCACCGAGAAGGGTCTAGGTGGTGCAGGATTTGGGGGGCTGGGGGTCAGAAGAAGTCCCTGTGCAGCCCTCCAGGACAGGAAAAGTCACAACGCCCATCTCTATGTGGTCCACCAAAGGCCAGCTCTGCTGGGGGACAGGGGCTTCAGCCGGGGAGTGGGCGCAGGGGCAGGGAGCTGGAGCCAGGCTCCCCCACTGTGATTTATGGGGGAGCTGGTAATGAAGCTGGCTGGCAGTAAATAATCAGACATGAAAATCTTACCATTTAATTAACCAAAAATAAATGACCATGGGCCTTGGGAAGAAAGGAGTTCTGGCCGCCCCAGTCAGCGGCTGCTG